>CAKNWT010332881.1:16077-31407 GCA_932066315.1 Andricus coriarius
TAGCATTTGGAATAAGCCGAATAAATCTAAGTCTTTCAGGTAGCACTTTAGGTATTCGTACATAAGGTCTACTGGCAGGAGGAGACCTGGATCTGGCAGGAAGATCGTTTTGACTTATCATTTCACACAATACTTCAACTTGATGCTACGTCGGTTTCTAAGATCCTATTAAGGACTAACTTTGAAGAAGAAATTTTAAATGAGGGTTATGTCCAAAATATAATTAGGATACGTTTAAAAATGGTATAACCCTCAAATCAACTGGATATTAATTTTTGCTGTTGAAGTAAATGCGTTGTTGAAATAAATGCGAAAAATGTTGAAAAAAATTATTTATTGTAAGTGAGACATTTATTCATATACGTTTAAGTATAAATAGTGTTTTTCGATGAAAAATAAAGTTTCGGTGAATAGTAATTTTTAATACGAATCAATTCAGAACATAGTAGATTTGAATAAAAACAACAATACAAGTATAAATAGTACTTTTAGATAAAAACCGTAGTTTTAAGTACAAATAGGAATATTCCGCTAATTGCGTTCAACTCGATTCGATACATCAATGTTGAGAATATCTCTTTTCAAGTTTACATCTAAAAATACCATTCTATGAATTCCTTGAATTCCTTCAATTTTATAAATTCCCTGAACTCCCTGAATTCCATCAATTCCGTGAAATCGTTGATATGTCAATTTTTTTAATTTGTTAAATTCCTGAAATCAATGCAATTTGTTGAATTCCTTAAATCCGTGAAATTCTATAAAATCATAGTCTTATCTGAAATCCTTCAATTCTTTGTATTCATTGATTTTCTTGAATTATTTGAATTCTTCAAATTTCTTAAATTCAGGGAATTACTTTAATTTATCGAATTACTTTAAATATTCGATTTACTAAAATAACTTGAATTGTTCGATTTACTCGAATAACTTGAATTGTTCGATTTACTCGAATAACTTGAATTGTTCGATTCAATCGAATAAATTTAATTGTTCGATTTACTCGTATTACTTGAATTCCACGATTCACTCGAATCACTTGAGTTCCTAATATTATTTAAATTTAGAGAATTCCTTGAATTTAGAGAATTCTTTGAATTCAGAGATTTCCTTCAAATTAGAGAATTGCTTGAATTTGGAGAATTCCTTGAATTCCTTGAATTCCTTGAATTCATAGAATTCCTTGCATTGAGAGAATTCCTTGAATTCAGAGAATTCCTTGAATTCAGAGAATTCCTTGAATTCAGAGAATTCCTTGAATTTAGAGAATTCCTCGAATTTAGAGACTTCTTTCATAGCCTTTCTTGAATTTGAGGAATGAATTCAATTCTTCAGAATTATTTGAATTCTTCGAATTGTTTGAATTCAGGGGATAACTCAAATTCTTCGAATTACTCGAATTTTTCATCTTCTTTGAATTACTTGAATCCTTCAAATAACTTGAATGTAGAGCATTAGTTAAATGATTCGAATGATTTAAATTCAGAGCGCTTCTTGAATTCTTCGAATTACTTGAATTCATCGATTTAGTCGAATTGCTTAGAGAACTTATTGAATTGATAGAATGCCTTGAATTCAGAGATTTCCTTGAATTCAGAGAATTCCTTGAATTTATAGAATTCATTGCATTGAGAGAATTCCTTGAATTCAGAGAATTCCTTGAAATCAAAGAATTCCTCGAATTCAGATACTTCCTTGAATTTATAGCCTTTCTTGAATTCAGGGAATGACTGCGATTTTTGGAATTGTTTGAATTCAGGTAATTACTCAAATACTTCGAATTACTCGAATTTCTCAAATTCTTTGAATTACTTGAATCCTTCGAATAACTTGAATGTAGAGAATTACTTGAATTATTTGAATAATTTGAATTCAGAGCGCTTCTTGAATTGTTCGAAGTACTTGAATTGCTCGATTTAGTCGAATTACTTGAATTCTTAGAATTACTTAAATTCATCGAATTACTATGATTCACCGAATTACTGGAATCCACGGAATTCCTTGAATTCTTCGGTTTACTCCAACTACTTGAGTTCTACGATTTATTCAAATATTTTAAATTCTTAGACTTTTTTTAATTCTTCAAATTACTTGATTTTAGAGAATTCCTTGTGTTCAGAGAATTACTCGAATTCTTGAAACTACTTGAATTCTTGGAATTATTCGAATTATTTGAATATTCCGAATTAATAGAATTTTTCGATTTACTCGAAATCTACAATTTAGTTCAATTCTTTGAATTCTTCCAATTACTTGAATTCTTCAATTTAATCGAATTACGACAATTCTTTTATTTAGTCAAATTCGTCGAATTACTTGAATTCTTTGAATTACTTGAATTCTTCGAGTCACTGGAATACTTTTATTTAATCGAATCACTTCAATCCGTCGATTTAGTCGAATTCCGCGAATTACTCTAATTCTTTGATTTTGTCAAATTATTTGAATTCGTCAAATTACATGAATTCTTCGATTTACTTGATTCATTCTAACTGCCTGAATTCTTCGATTTAATAGAATAAAATTAATTCCTCGATTTAATTGAATTACATAAATTGTTCGATTTAGTCGAATAACTTGAATTCTTCGATTTACTCGAATTACTTGAATTCTTCGATTTAATCGAATTACTTGAATTCTTCGATTTAATCGAATTACTTAAATTCTTGGATTTAGTCAAATAACTTGAATTCTTCGATTTACTCAAATAATTGGAATTAACAGTCCGGGCCCGAACTATTGAGAACTTAAAGGGTCCGGGTCCGGACCCGCACTTTTAAGAATTATAAGTGTCCAGTCCGCACCCAGACTGCTCTAATTAACGTGTCGATTTCTTGTCTTTTCATCTTTTTTTTTGTAAGATTAAGTTTGGAACAATTGAAACAGTGCACCCTCTGAATCAATTTAGTTCGCTATGACGGATAATTTATCAATCTGAAGTTAGCAAACTAAACAAGGCAGAAACTGATACTAAAATAGACTATTTGTGAGATCATATCAGAGCGCCCGCAAAAGGATCCCGGATAGAAATTAATGTCCCGTTTTTAAAGATCAGTAAGACTCCGAATTACAAAATGTCTTTTAAGACCATCATATTATGATACGAATTCCCAAATTAACTGAATCATATCTTTCCTTGCTTCTATTTTCTGCTGGGAAAAGATCTTTGATATAAATACAAGTGAAAGGGGATATAGTTATTTCATTATTTATTTTAATTTATAATCATTAATTACATCTTATAGTATTTTACATTCAGGAATAAATTTCACTTTAAAAATTAGGTAATCGAAATCAGCACCACGTAATAACAGTGCCTCACGCACTATTTTTTCAACTTACATACAATTCCAGTTACTTGTAACATCTTCATCCTGCGTTGGATCACCAGTAATGTTGTATTTGTAGTTTGTCTTTTTTATACAAATTCAAATTATCTTATGGACGGAATTGGTCTGCAAGTATCATATCAAAATTCAATGAGATTGGACGATTCTTGCTTAACGGAGTATCCGCAATTTCCTCTGGAGTCATTTCTTCAACCGCGCCGTTGTCCATGTTTATTTTCACACGTCTTTCCACCTGCTTTCTATAGTTATATCTTTTTGTATATATTCCCCGAAGGTGTGTATAATTTCCCGCAAATATTGCAAAGATGTCACCATTAGACGTTGATAAGACAGTTTGTTCTTCGGTTGGCATGGGCCCAAGAACCTGACGGTATCCTTTTAATTGGATTTGTTCATCTCGAGGAAAAGTGTATCTTCGAATTTGGAATTCCTGACTCGGATTTGAGTGAGGAATAAGCCGAACAAATCTAAGTGTTTCAGGTTTCAATAGAGGTATGTACACATAACGTTGATTCCCATGAGGAGACCTGAACCTGGCATGACGAGACGAGTCGGTAGGAGGAGGCAACCTGCACCTGGTACGAAGAGGGGATTCTGCAGGAGGAGGAGATCCGGGCTTGGCCCGAACAAGAGGCTCACCAAGATGAGAAGTCCTGGCTAGAGAATCTAAATTACGAGGCGTGTCAGCCGCAAGGAACCTTCCATGAGAATCATGTCTTTCGGGAGAATGAGAATTTGGGGAACGAGGAACACCAGGAACACGAGGAATAGGGGCACCATTGGGCAAACACTCGAACTGCGTACTGAAATCTGCAACAAAAAACATAGAATTACATTCTCGTTGTGTCTTTCAAGAAACAACAAAGCATGAATGTAGGTATTCTTGAATACTCATAGAAGTATAGCTTAGAACTGCAAGAAGATAATAGGAAAAGAGTTTTATGAAAAAATTACCAAATGAGACATTCCACAAATTTAATTTTACCGGAAGTTTCCATTGTGCGATCATTTAATTATCTCTTTCAATCCTGCCGAATTAAAAAATTATAATACACTAAACAATTTAAAGAAATGAGATTTATCTCCGAACTTTAATTTAAATAATGATAAAAATTATCTAAATTATCTGTGTTCGAATAAGAGAGTTTATTAAACGAGTTTATTTAAAAAGAATTTTATTAACCAAATTTTAGTACTACAACAGAATTGGACTATTCATTGGGAGCAGGGTACCACAGTTTCTAATTCAAATGTACAGAGTGCTTATCGCAGCACCTCAGGCACGAAATTTTACAATAACGTGGCATGCGCCTGGCTTTCACAGTGGTTAATGTTCCATATGGTACGAATTTTGCATCAATGGAGACACTTTTTGAATTCAATTATTTTTAGCACTGACATTCTGGATTCTTTAAAAATAAATTCAGGTTCAATTCTGGCTTATTTCGGCCAACCTTAAAATTAAGTTTGAAAGTAAACAGCAGTTGGGATAGAATGTAAATTAAATCGCACAAATTGTGATTTGCGTATAGCTTAAAAATGAAGTTCAAATTATTATAGATATATTATTATATTATCATATTCACCTATAGAGTGCAGGATAACCGTAAAGGATAAGACGAGTGTAGATGCAATCCTCATTTTTTCGAATTAAAGGAAAAACAGGTTGATGCAGTATTAAAGAATGTGATCAAAAATGTGACAGATTAAATGCTAAGATATATATACCCTATAGCCGTCTCTTAAATTATTGGTGTCAAGCCTGTTCTTCTCAGATATTTACATTTCATTAGAGTTAGGTTTGAGGAACATAATATAATGACTAAATTCGTTCAAACTGATATCGTCATTTTTATAATCATTTATGTTTAAGCAAAATTCTTCCTTTACAATTGGATGAATTTTTTCATTTTAATGATATTTATAACGATTAAAACAAAAACTAAGCTTCTTTAAAAAAATTATTTATGAGAAATATATATAGCTTGTGTCGTTTGTCGAAAAATGCAATTCGTTCATTTTTAAAATTTTATTTTTCCAAGATTAAAACAAAAACCACGCATGCTTTCAAAAACTGACTGCTAACAAACTACGCATTCTATCAAAAAGTAACACATTAAATATTGAAGAATCTTTTATTACATATATTCAAAATTCAAGAATTTTAAATTGCTAATAGTTGAAATTGAATTAAAAACCTCAGACGTTAGTAAGACTCAGCATTGAAAAATCTTATATTTAAATGCAAGATGCGGATTACTTACTGCCGACTAAAATTGAAATTTAAATTGTATGAAAGCTAATGTATCTATTACATTATTTATTTATGATTATTAATTACATTAAGTAGTGTTTTAAATTCAAGTATACATTTCAATTTTAAAATTAGGCAATCATAATCGGAATTACGTCATAATAGCGGATAGCGCGCTGTTTTTTTCTGGTTACATATAATTCCACTTGTAACATTTTCATCTTACTTTGGACTACCTACAATAACATATCTACAGTTTTACGTTTAGTTAGAAGTTAAAATTATCGTATGGATGAAAGTCGTCTACAAGTATTATATCAAAAGAAAATGAGACTCGGCGATTCCTGCTTAACGGAGCTTCTGCGATTTCTTCTAGATTCATATCTTCAACCGCGCTGCTGTCCATGTTTATTTTCACACGTCTATCAACTTGTTTTCCACTGTTATGTCTTTTTGTATATATTCCACGAAGATATGTATAATTTCTCTCAAATATCGCAAATACGTCACCAGTGGACGTTGATAATACCATTTGCTGTTCGGTTGGTATAGGCCCAAGGGCATTACGCTTTCCTTTCAATTGAATTGGAATACCGCGAGGAAAAGTGTATTTGCGAACTTCGAATCGCCGGTTTGGATTCGCGTTAGGAATAAGCCGTACACATCTAAGTCTTTCAGGTGGCAATTCAGATATATACCCATAACGTACACTGGCAGAAGGTGACCTGGACCTGGCACGAAGAGAAAGCTCTGCAGGAGGGAAAGTCCTGACTGGAGAACCCGGAAAAGAAGGTCTGGTAGTGGCAAGAGACCTACCAGAAGAAGCATGTCTTTCAGGAGATTGAGAAGTTTCGGAACAAGTAAGACGAGGATTAGATGCTCTATTAGGTAACATGTCGAACTGTAAACTGAAATCTGCAACAAAAAACAGACGATGATATGCTCTTTGCTTATTTCAAAAAACAAAAAGTGTGGCATACCCCTGTTTTTCACAGTTGAGAATGTTCCATATGGTAGTAATTTTGTAGCAATAGGTACACTTTTCGAAATAAATTTGTTTCAAAACATTACGTGTTCCTTCAAAATGAATTTAGTTTTCGACCGAATATAGATTAATTTAAACAAATTATGATTTGCGTATGGCTCAAAAATGTAGATAAAATCATAGATATACAATATAATTATATATTATTATCATATTCACCTATAGATTTCAGGATGACTGTCAATGATAAGATTAGAGTAGAAGTAAACCTCATTTTTTCTAATTAAAGAAAAAACAGATTGATTTATCGGTGAAGAATTGGATTAAAAATGTATCGGATGAATATTCTAGTGCTTTATTGGATTACATTATACATATATACTATAGTCGTTATCTTATCGATTATAGGCATCAAGGTTCTCCTACACAGATGTTTACATCTCATTAGAGACAGTTTCAAGAGATAAAGCGTACCTACTAAATTCGTTAAAACTGATATCAAGATTCTATAATCTTTTACATTCAACATGAATCCATAATTTACGTGGATAATTTATATGGCTGATTGACAAAACGTTAACCATTTCTGAAAATAGATTTTCGAAAAAAAGAGTCTCCCTGATACCTAGTATTTATCTACTATTCGCAATATATACAGGTTACTTATATCCACTTTCTATCCTATTTACAATATTTCCTTTTCCATTGCTCTTCCTCCTTCCTTCTCTTCTTCTACATCTTACCTAATACCCCCTTCACCTATGCTACCTACCTTTTGTCCTCCCTTCCATGTATCAATACCTCCATAATTATCCCACTCCTTTCCATCTCTTTGCGCCCCGCCAACCAGTGCTCTACCCTTGCATCTCCCTTCCCACAAAATTCATACATCCTCTTGTCCCTAGAAAGCCAGAACCAATTAAAACCATGATCCCACACCTCATTCTCGCTATAAGCTCTTCACTCTCTCCATGTAATTTTTCTTGACCATCTGATAAACCTCTCTCGCTTTCTCGTGCACACTGTTCAATTTATCCATCTGCAGTCCATGCGTTTAAAAATACCTTTCTTCTTCAACATTCACATTTCTACCTCGTTCCCCCCGTCTCGCTCCTGACAATATAATTAGGAGTATTCCCGGCCAACCCCAGTGACCACTTTACATACCTCTCCTGCATCATATTTATCTCCTCAATTTCCTTTCACCCCCACATCATCACTCCATAAAATAACACACTCATGAATAGCGATGTAGACAATCTCATTCTCCTTCCAAAATAATTTGCGAGCATCCACTCCCCCATTCCTACGAAATAAGCAGCACAGGTACAGAAACTCTTTTGCCTGCTGCATCGCCTTTCCTTTCCACTTCCACTCACCTCCCTCATCCCTTCCACCTCCTTTCCTGAACACCATAACCTTGGACTTTTCTGCATTCAGCTCTAACCTGTTCTTATGCAGGTATTCTCTCAACCTCTTCATCATCTCCTTTAGGAACTCCTCGCTATTTGTCAGCAACACTATGTCATCTGCATAAAGAAGTGACCATATTCTAACTCCTCCTACCGCTTTCGACAAAGAGTTGAATTTATAACCTTGAAATATAAATTTGTAAGAAAAAAATAAATTGTCAACCAAGCAGTTTAATATTCAACCGAAGGATTGTATGTTTTTACTACTAACATGGCATGAGTATATATTTAGCAGTTTGCAACGTTCCTGATCGAGCATTTCAAAAATTGGCCTAGGCATGATGAAATACATAATTAAATTAAGCCATAACCAAATACCAAGAAATGTGCGCCAGATAAATTGTATATGGATAAAGAGCAATATTATATTTTAGATTAACATTTGTTAGGCATTACAATTCTTATGCGTGAGAGTTGTTTACATTTATTATTTTTAAATTCGTTGAGATTGTGTGACTTGCGCCTAAGGGAGATTCCGCGATTTCATCTGGGTTCATACATACAATCGCCCCACTGAACATGTTGATTTTAACTCGCCTTGCACTTCGACGCCCAGGCTTCTCAAGATTATTTTTTTCGTACAATCCACGAAGAATTGTATTATTTCTACCTAATACTGCAAATATGTCACCATTGGACGTTGATAATACACTTTGTTCTTCGGTTGGCATGGGCACAAGGGCCTTACGGAATCCTCTCAATTGAATTCTTTTATCACGAGGAAAAGTGTATCTTCGAATTTCAAACAGACGATTCGGATTCGCCCTGGGAATTAGCCGAATAAATTTCAGTTCTGCAAGTTCATATCCAAGTATGTATAAACAAGAGCGAATGGCAGGAGGAGACCTGGACCTGACACGAAGAACAGGCACCTGTTTAGGGGGAGAACTGACCGGAGAACCCGAAGACTGAAGTCGGGCAGGATGAATGGACCTTTCAGGAGATGGGAATATGTCAGAAAAATAAGATGTTCTGGAACGAGAAACACCAGGAATAGGAGCGCCATTAGGTAAACATTCAAATTGTGAACTGTAATCTGTAACAACAAATAGAGAATTTAATTTGTTTTGGGTATTGTATTCCGGAATATTTATCTCTGCCTCAGAGAGAAGGACATAACCTTGTTTCGTGAACAGGAATCGCAAAATTATATACAGAATTGCAAAAGGAAAAAGGGTAAAAGAACTGAAGCACCAAGGTGGCCAAAATAACGTTCTCCCATCGACCAAATAAGGTAAAGTACTTAATCGGCGCATACATATGCCAGAAGAGGAGACTAGTATCCATAAAACTGAAATAAGATTGAAACTGAATGAAAATTGTTTTTTTTTTCAATATCACTTTGTAAAAGGTTTTGAAAAGATCTGCGGTTTTGACTACATTCTTATGGCCACACTCGCGCTTCGCGCTCACAGCCACTGGGTTATACAGATGATGCTGATTGAAAAATAAAACAATGTAAAAAAAAGGAAACTAAATATCAGAAATAGGAATGTTTTGTATATTATTTTATTAAAATTAGAGTACGCTGTTCAACAAAATGTAAATTTTTGAAATAAGCTGAAAAATAAGCTTACTAATTAAATCCGGAACTTTCAATATGGCGCTAATGAAATAAGAATCATTTTGACAGAGGTTTGAAGTTTATGATTGGTATAACTGTTTATCTTCCAATCAAACAGAGTACTACTGCCTATTTAAAATTAAAATATGTGAAATTTTATTGTGATTTGTTGTCACATAGTAAAAAAAAATAGATGTATGGAGTTGCTTACAAGAACTTCTTCAAGTGTCTAGTAAAAACTGGGTCAAACTAGTAAAACTGGTAAAAAATGTTTCTGATATTAATTTTCTTAGTCATCTGGTATATATTAATACCACCGAAGTTTTAATTTATTCTTTGAGAGTGATTTCACGCTTATTTAATTCAAAAAAATTATATCCATGTTCGTTCCCTCTGTTTGTGAAATTTGAATGAGATTTTGGTGGCAAGGGGCATATTAACAAATTTATAGATCTTTTTTAAATGTAGATCAAACCGCACAAATTTTCATTGACGCATATCCTAAAAAAATGTACCTTAAATTATAGACTTATTATATTATTATATTTACCACTCGAATTGAGGATAATAGACAAGGATAAGACCAGAGTAGAAACAATCCTCATCTTTTCTAATTAAAAGAAAAAACTGAATAATGTATGATCTAATAATTTAATTAACAATCTAACTGATGAATATTCTATTGCTTCATCAGATTATAAAATATACATATTACATATTCGTTATCTCTTTGATTATAGGCGTCGAGCTTGTCCTTTAAAGATATTTACATATCATTAGAGACTGTTTTCAGGAATAAAAAGTATTTGCTAACTCAGTTAAAACTGATATCACAATTTATATAGTCTGTTACGTTTAAGCGAAATTCGTCGCTTACATTAAAAATTAATACGGTCGAATGCCAAAAATGTGACCATTTTAGACGATGAGATTTTCAAAAATAAAAAAATTTGTTATTCCGCCTAAAAAATAGATTTTTTTGTTAATTCAGGGTAACCGAAGAGAGTATAAAAATATATAACAAAAAGATCAAGCAATGCATTTTTTATAGATATACACTTGGAAGGTACGAAAATGCATTGCAAAATTTTTGTTTCGAATTTTCATGCATATGGCCCTAAAATTAAAAAATTTCATAACAAACCGCAACTATCTGGCATTAATATGGAAAAGGATAGTTATAAACAGTAATAATTTATTTTAATAACTACGTTTGTTAGGTTTCATTAATTACTACGCATTATAAGTTTATTAACAGTTATGTTTATTAACTTAATTTGATTATTACCTCACTCCAATTGAAAAGTGTACCAAAAGTGGAAAATTGTAGAAAAAACTGCAACTTTTTAGAATTATTCTAAAATAATATTATTGTAAATGATAATAAATTATTTAAGCAGCTGATGGGAATGATATTTAAAAAATAATAACATTATGCGTTTTTTTATTTACAATTTCTAAAAAATTTCGCTGAATATTTTCAATATTTTCTAAATTTTGCTTCTACATAAGTACTCTCCTAATATAATAAAAAATTATTGTTCAAAGTAGTAGGCTATAACATTGCGTAATTTCAGATTAAAAATATGTATCCAAAATGGAACAAGGACAAATATAGTGCCCGCAAATATTTGATAATTCCAAAAAAGTATTAAGAACTTTAGATGTTAAAATATTTCTATCTCTACAGAAACACTGACATGATGAAATTACAACTTAAGAATTCTGTAACGTAGATACACTTTGTTCTTCGGTTGACATGGACAAAAGGTTATTACGTTCTTCTTTCAAATGAATTAAGTTATCGAAAGGAAAAATATACCTTTGAATTTTAAATATCCAGTTCGGATTCGTGTTAGGAATAAGCCGAACATGTTTAAGTTGTTCAAGATTAAATTCAAGTATGTATAAAGAAGAGTGCCTGGCAGGAGGATACCTAAACCTAGTATGGCAGGAGGAAATATTATTTATATTATTATTCATATATATTGTGAAAAAATAAATTAAAATATACCAAATAGATATTTTAATAACTAAATAAATGAATGGAAGAGACCCTTCAGGAGAGCCCTGCCTGCCAGGAGAATTAGAAGATCTAGAACGAGGAATAAACAGAATAGCTTCGCCATTAGGTAAACACTCGAACTGTAAACTGAAATCTGCAAAAAGAAACAGAGGATTATATTTCATTTCATTAAACATCTTATGCCAGAATATTAATTTTCATTTTCGACATTGTATCGTACGGAAGAAACTAAGTGACCGAAATAGCATATTCTCGTTCAGAAGCGGCGGAACGGAATTTTTCGTGAAAAAAATTATATCACCAATTTATGGTCCATGCCTCTAGGGATTGGGGACTTGGCTGAAATATTGAATATGGTCAAAATCACAAAAGATTTTGTTGGTGAATTTCATGTTTCATTATATTTCGACGTCTATAAACTGTGGCCGCCACTGACAAGGCCTGCCATTTCCAAGAAACAAGTCAAGTGGTTGGGACCTAATAATTGACAACTGCTAAGAGTTAAAATTAAACAGTCGATAATGCTTCTAATTTTCTAGTAAATGTTCTAGTGAACTATTGGAGACAGACTCTTCGCTTCTACAAAATAGGACGGTAACATCCTTGTGGAGGCAGTAAAAGGATACTCTAGAGCGATTGACACGAGCTTTGGATTGGACAAGTGTGCCTGCGTTCCCTTACAACGAGGGAGACAAGAAAATACATCATCGCCATCAAAAAGGCATCGCCAAATTCGCAGAAAAATTTGGGCTTCCAAATTATCTAGGAAAAATAAGATCCAGGCTACCAATATGCTGACCGTTCCTATACTTCTGTACAAGTTAGTACAGTAAAATGGATCGGTACATACAGAGACACAATGCGGCTCTAAAAGTATTGCATTACCATCTTGAGCACTTCTGTGGTATTGATATATTGTCAGTCTTGCCATACGCCCAGAAGTAACTTGAGTCCGTTGCAGATAATGATCAGTGTAACATCTTCTCGAATTTCTCATTCTCCACCAATCAACGTATCAATGCTTTAAAGCCTGATACTGTCCTCCAAGATCTGAAGACAAAGATCATTCACGCGATTGAATTCTCGGCAATAGCAGATGGTAATATCACGGCAAAGGAGGAAGAAAAACGGGCGAAATATCAAGCAGTTCTTTTCAAGCTGAGCAGACTAAACTAAGTCTACAACAAAATCTCGGCTTGCCAGCGTCAGGCTCATTCCATCGCGAACCGGATGCAAAAGGCTCTGCTTCTGGGATCACTTCATCTGGTCCGTCAACACTGTTCCTCATAACATTCTACAATGATTGGTAACTCTAAAAAAGTATCCAGAGGTGCAACCTTCATCTCCAACTGTCTCGCCTGTCGCGTAAGGTCATCCACTGATAGAGACTTGACTCCAAGGAATAGTGTCGAACGATGTTCTCTCGCATAAATTTCCCGCTTGAATGTGACTCGAATGCAAGCGGTCCTATTCGGAGGTTAAGCCGAGACTTTTTCGTGGTGATTTCGGACCGCGGGTGGGGGTAACTGATTTCTCGAAATTATATTCCCCTACAAGCCTGAGCCCGGCCTTATTCGGAGGTTGCACTGCAGCGCTAAACTGCGTCAATGTAAGTAATAATTAAAAATGTTTGTTTTCAATTCATACCTGCATATTTAATCAACTATTGTTACAGAGAAAATTTTCATGAACTTAATTAATAAGATTTATTATATATTTGTATTGGACGCTGCCAGTTGTGAGATTTTTGCATTTCAACCCAATAATAGATCATCGCTTTTGGTATTACACTTAAATATTTAAAAATAATAAGAATCAAAACTTTTTGCCATATACAAAAAAAATTTTACCTGAAAAATGTTATTTAGATGAAACGAATTCATGAAGAAAAAGTTTTTTCTAATTCTAAACATTAATTTTTTGCTCTGACTCAATAAATAATATTACTTTCTCAATGAAAATTCTTCAGGCAACGTATAATTCTTTTATTTGTTTGGTCACAAACAATATTATATTTTAGTATTACATTATCTGAGCATTAAAATTCTTATAAGTAAGAGTCGTTCACTTTAACTATTCTTAAATTCGTGGAGATTGGATGACTTGCGCCTAAGGGACATTCCGCGATTTCATCTGGGTCCATATATTTAATCTCTTCACTGACCATGTTGATTTTAACTCGCCTTGCAGTTCGAGATCTAGGTAGATCGAGATTAATATCTTTTGCATAAATTCCACGAAGAATTGTATTATTTCTTCCCAATACTGCAAATATGTCACTATTGGATGTTGATAATACAGATTGTTCTTCGGTTGGCATGGGCATAACGGCCTTATGTAATCCTCTCAAGTGAACCGGTTTATCACGAGGAAAAGTGTATCTTCGGATTTCGAACATACGATTTGGATTCGCCTTGGGAATAAGCCGAATAAATTTAAGTTCTGCAAGTTCATATCCAAGTATGTATAAACAAGAGCGAATGGCAGGAGGAGACCTGGACCTGACACGAAGAACAGGCTCCTTTGTAGGAGAACTTGCCGGAGAACCCAAGGAGTGAAGTCGGGCAGGAGGAATGGACCTTTCAGCAGAATTTTGTTCTTCAGTAGGATTTAAAGGTCCGCAACGAGGAACACCAGCAATAGGTGCGCCATTAGGCAAACATTCAAATTGTGAACTGAAATCTGTAACAAGGAATAGAGGATTCAATTTTTGTTGTGTATTCTCTTCAGGCATATTTATCTCTGCCAGATTGCAAAAGGGAATTGTTACAGTCCTTCTTGGGTCAAATGCGAAACTCTTTTCCAGGCGGAAAAGTAGCGAAGCACCAAGGTGACCAAAATAATGTACTTCCGTTAACCAAATAGGGTAAGGTACTCAATCGGCCCGTACTTCAATTTTCTATTTCGTCACATTTTGCCAGAGTTGAATTTTTTAACTTAATTAACCTAAAATTCATTGAAATTTGCCAAGAGTTCTCTGAAATTCACCAAGAATTCTTTGGAATTCTTTAGAATCCCACCGACAAGAAAATTAAGTTAGGGCTGACACATTGCAGAAGAGGAAATGAAAATCCATAAAACTAAAACAAGATTGAAAATGAATGGAAATATATATTTTTTTTTAATATGATTTTGAAGAACGTTTTCAAAACACCTGATAATCTTGTAGAGCATTCTGCATTACCTCGGAATAAATTCAAATTAAATTAATATTCATTTCAGACAAACTGAAATAAAGTTTGAGCTTCAGTTTAAAAGAAAAAAGCTATTACGATAGAATTCAGATCAAATCGCACAAATTCTGATTCACATTTACCCTTAAAAAATCTACCAAAAATTATAGACTTATTATATTATTGTATTTACCACGTGAATTGAGGACAATGGCCAAGGATACGACAAGAATAGAAACAATTCTCATATTTTCTAATTAAAAGAAAAAACTGAATAATGTATGATCTGATAATTTCATCAATAATGTAACTGATGAATATTCTACTGCTTCATCAGATTATAAAACACACATATCATAAATTCGTTATCTATTTGATTATAAGCGACAAGCTTGTCTTTTATAGATATTTACATATCATTAGAGTCTGTTTTCAAGAACAAAATGTATTTACTAACTTCGTTAAAACTGATATCAAAATTTATATAATATGTTACGTTTAAGCGA
>CAKNWT010332884.1:0-62320 GCA_932066315.1 Andricus coriarius
CAATTTTTTTTTTCGTTAAAGATTTTAATAAACTAAACTAAATTAATTTCATTAAAATAAAGATAATATAATGAATAAATATAAATAAATAATATAATAATATATAAATAATTAATAAATAATATCAATTACATTTTTTGGTTAAGATTTGGTTAAACATTTTAGTTTGAAATTGAACTATTTGATTGTAAATTAACTTTTTTGTTAAAAATTTGTATTTTTTTGTTGAATTTAACTGTGTAAAAATTTACGTTTTTTTGAAGTAATTTTTTTAACTGAAAATTCAACTATTCCATTTTTGGTTGAAAACT
Organism: Andricus coriarius; assembly: GCA_932066315.1. Taxonomy (NCBI): domain Eukaryota; kingdom Metazoa; phylum Arthropoda; class Insecta; order Hymenoptera; family Cynipidae; genus Andricus; species Andricus coriarius. The sequence continues at coordinate 312 of CAKNWT010332884.1, forward strand.
TGTTTTTAAAATGCATCTTTATAGGATGAAAACTTCTTTGTGTTGAAAATGTATCTTTTGTGGTTGAAAACTCAAATCGTTTTTTAAGGATTGAACTTTTTTGGTGAAAATTTAATTAAGTTATTAAGAATTTAATTAGGTTGTTGAATGTTCTACTATTCGGGTTGAAGATTCAACTGTCTCCTAAAAGATTCGCCTTTTTGGCTTTAAAATTCATTTTTTATGTTGAGCAGTTGTTTCGTTGGTTTCAAAATCTCCCTTGGTAGAAAGTTCAGCTATTTTGATGAAAATTCAATGTATATGGGCATGAAATTTTAGGAATTTAAAGCCCTATTCCACCATTTTGGGATGTGAAATATAATATTCTAGTTTTAAAAAAATTATGTTTCATTCATTACCGAAGGTTATAGTTCACCACACGGTCAGGCTACATTACTTAAGGGGTAGGACGGGGGAGAGACGGTTCTAAAAGAGAGCAGCCGGGGGTAAAAAAATAGCCAAAAATTGGTAACGTAGTTTATGGACAGCTCCTAAATACAAATACAAATGTTATATGTGCTAAAAATACCAATACCACAGAAAGCTCCGACCTTTGAGCTCAGAGCCTTGGTTCCTGACCCAGGACCCCCTGATCCATTTTCCTTTGGCCTCTTCTGGATGAAACATTGACAAACAATACCGATAATTATTTACAATTTTTTACGAGAAGGCGGTTAGCATTGTTAAGTTTTTGTCCACATTGAAATAAGAAAGAGGAAATTTTCACTCGATTTTTAGATTAAATAAAAGTAGAGGTGGGTTAATAAATAATAAAGTTGTGGAAAAGACAATTGAGAGAACAAGGATACGATTACAGGAGGAATGGCGTGTCCAACCCTTTGGAGATCCCAAAGCAACCCTCGTACGTACTTACATACGTCGTGAGGACTCTCTGTCTTTCCGCGTCTCCCACCCCCGGTTGCCCCCGCCCGACCCCCTATGCAAGGTAGCACGAGAGCGGACGTAGTATGCAGATTCGTGAAATAAATGCCTGAAAGTTTCACTATAACTCTGAGCGCAAAATCTCCAGCTCGTCCTCTCTCCAAACCCTCCTCCCTATCCCAGAACACACTCACACATTCGCAGCTTTAACCAAGGAGCACCAGGGAACCACCACCACATTATTTAGTGCTTCCGCGTAGTCCGCGGAAAATGGGCGGATAATCTACCGGAAAAACCGTCGCGTACTGGTCCAAGCCAAGATGGTACCCAGTAAAAAAGCTGCCACCCTTAAATTTAGGAGTTAAGGATGCTATTATTGTTTGCTCGTAGGTGGTATATTAAGTTAAAATAATTATTTTAGTTATGGTAACGGATTCGAACAAAATAGGCATTTTTAGCAGGAGGCGTGGGGTTCCGGTACATGTGCGAATTTTTCTATGTACTTCTACCGGGGATTTGGTGGTTCGGAACCCACCTGAAACTGCAGGCTTCCTCAAAAGAGACTGGTTAACTCCCAAGGAAGAGGTTCCATGTCGGGAGAAAAGTTGCTCACGGGTCACTGGTCTATTTTGAGAAGACTCAGAAAAGAGTTAGCGATCTCCTTGTGACGAAGCTTCATGTCGAGAGGTCTATCACTCGGTGGTCGCTGGTCGACTTCGAGTAACGAATACACACACAAACATTTATATAGCACACTAAGTCAGTGCGCTAAATTTTTTCATCTAACGGTAGACCTCGGAAGGACCACTTCGATCACCTTAACCTGGCCGTCTAGGTCCACCGCCTGACTAAAGGAGGCCGCCGAATGGCAGAGTGGGTGAGGCTCACCTTGATATGCAAAGAGGTCCGCGTCATTCGCTGTGTGACGGGGTACATTTGGCACATGAAACGTATATTTTCAGAACGGTGGAAAAACCGAAATGCACCGTGATCTAAACTCGGAGATGGTGCTCAGATTCGGTGAACTGCCTTAACAATAAACACTAGCGTATCTTAAATATTTGTGTTGTAACATACTTCACATTTATCATAAAAAAAATTAGGGATAATATATTAAGACAATTTTATCGTTTGATGTCTGAAAAAAATGAAGTTTGCCCGTCACATCTAGATGTTTAGTACGAACATATTTAATATTTAAGTGTAGAAGAGACATCTAGGATATTAAGTTTTTGTGGAGAAAAACAGGACTGTCTAGAGCTATTTTACTGTACACAAGTAATTTCTACTATTATTATTATTGATAATTGTAGGTAAAATCATTATTAATCATAAGTTTTCCACAACTTCGCATATGTCATGTAATGAAATTGACTATTAGCTACATCAAGTGCCCAGCAGATGGCGAGAGCATTTTCCTGTTCGCCAGGATCTACGTCTGTGCTCTGTAACGACGTGTTATATATCTATATATTTTAGTTTAACATCTCATATAGTAAAACCAAATATATATTTTCATTGGAGCATGCGGAAGCGCCCATTAATTACTTAGGCTTTCAGAGAGAAGCAGGGAGGTCAGCGACATCTTACGCTTATGATAAAGTTAAATAAACTTATTGTAGAAAAAGCGAATTTCAAACATAATCACTATGTAAGTAATGGATGCTCCCTAACATTTCAGCAAGATACGCTTTACTATCTGAAGCTGTATGATAGACGGCACTATCTGACCTTTTAATGTCTAGGTTTTAACCTTCATTTTTTTCGGTGTAAGTTTCCGCCCATAGAAAGATAATATTTACACATTTATATGAGATTCTTCATAACACAAAAAGGGTATATATGTTTAATTTGTTTCAAGTGCATCAGTTTACCCAGTGTTTCTTATCGCGGTGAAAACATCCGACTTGTTTGACTTTCTTTGGTCTTCCTAAGTTACACAATAATTTATAGAAACAGTAGAACATAGTAAATAAATCCAGCTTAATTTTTAAAGTAATTGTTCTAGCAAATTTTTTGTTAATTGAAAAAAATTAACAATGTTGAATAACTTATTGCTTAATCTTAATTCTAAATGTCAAAAGCTTCAATTCAAGCCATCCACGAAGAACATCGGACTAAAGAAAACCTTTCAACATAGGAGGGATAAATAATGAAATTTTCCTATTTTTTCGAACTTTCTATATTTAAAATTCAAATGAGACGCATATTTTTTCTGAGGCTTTCAGTATTTTTCACTACGACCTCCAGTGGCATTTTATGGAGGGAATAAAAACCTTAGCTTTGCAGCTTAAATATCGTTTTTGGATGAACTAAGAAGCGGGCCAAATTTTTCTTATTACTCTTATTTTTTATATTTTTAACCACTGACATCAAAAAAGAATGAAACACTCACAAATCAAATTTCATTTTTGCTCTCAATTCTAGATGCCCATGGTTACATTTTGAGACATACCCGAAGAAAATCGGACCACAAGAAAAGCTTCCAGCGTAGGGATCTTCTTACTGCTCAGTATTTTTCTACGCTCCGCTGGAGTCACAGCATGGGACGAATACAAAACTTCAGGGTCGTGGTTTGAATATTTTTTTAGGTGTCGTAAGAAGTTGACAGACGTTGGTAAAATGGACTATCTTAGAAAATAAAATTTTGCACTAATTGTGAGTTATTTAAACTAAAAACGAGAAACTAGAATAACCAGATTACATATAATTAATGTTTTTGTTCAGAAGTTGCAAATAATAACCATAAAAAATTGTTGTTTCTAAGGGCGGTGTGCAGTTGTGTATGTAAATTTTGTTGTTTCAGCCCAACATCTTAAATTGAGAAGGTGTCCCTTTATTCTGAAAATTAAGAAAAAGTTCTTTTTGTGATCTTTATGGTAATTTTTAATTTAGAAGTGGAGAATTTGAATCTTATTTATTTTGAGAGTTTCATTTTACACGCTTTTAATTTTAAATTGTTAAATATAACTATTAATGCTCTCATTCTAAAACTGAAGCCTCGGAAGAGATTATATTATATCAGTAAAAATATCTTCAGCTGAAATCTTTGTTTAAGCTATGAGCATGTGTTAATATAGTTTGTTATAGCATGGAATGTTCTAAGCAATTGTTCAGATGTGAATATATGTGTTGCTGATAATTTTGCGAAATTTGGAGGGCTTTATACCACTTATATCTCAAAACCGACACACAGATTTCTAAAAATATTCATTACACTTCTTTTTAGCACTTTATAATATTTTAAAATTCAAACCGTTACTGAATTTTTCGTAAGGCTTTTCCACCTCGTTCAGGGCTAACATTACGAAAAAGCCTGTTATACCAGCTCTAGCTGGTATCAAAAAATATTTAAAGTCAGATGCAGGTCCCGTTACATATATCAAAATTAATATAATTTAAAAAATTTAATATCAGGTCTCCATCTTAATAAAAGATTCTTATAATTTTAGCTTACCGCTGCAATCGAGAAGCCGCTAACTATGGACAATTTGGAGATTTCCTGCTGGGGTCGCAAACCGGTAAAGCTGGAGGTACAATATATATTGGGCCATGTTCCCAGGGCTGGTTGTCGTGACCAAGGCCCACGCCAGAAGAGCCAGTATAGCCACAGTTAATGCGGCATACATAGCCACCACTTCCAGGATCGCCTTTCACAATGCCTTTTCCGCCTTTTCCAATACCTTTTCCGGCACTTTTTCCCCCACCGCCGCCCCGGCCGCCACCGCTACTATGTCCGCCTCCGCCACCGTGTCCACCTCCACCGCCTTGGCGTCGAAACCATCCATCTGAGACAGTGCAATAATGCACCCTAGGAAAAAGGTAATAACAGTTCTTGCGGATACCATACTAAACGTTCAATGATTTTCATACGTCTTTCTTATATAGCTTCAAGCATAGACGAAATATTATCTGTCAACATTGTTACATTTATGCGAGTCTGATATCAGAGTTTCCTGAAGATTTCGTCAGGAATGTGACATTACTAACCTGATTAACTGTATAGAGGTAACAAATAAGACAATAACCCATTATTTATTCTCTGCGTTGTATTTAATGGCTGATACCGTTGTTGCTCAATGGAATGGCGACTATAGTCAAGGCTTGTTTTTGTCATTCAGTCCACAAACTCACGTACATAAATTTTATGTAACTTCGGTGCATTTACGTGTCTTTATGCGACCGCGTAGAGTATCGTAAAGTTGTACATTACGATACAGCCGCCGATCACTCTTCACATTACACTCCACTGTATCGTAATGTACAACATTACGATACTCTACGCTGTTGCAAGAAAACTTGTTAATGCACCGTCGTCAAACAATATAGTATATGCGTCTCGGCGCATACTATACTATTATCCCTCTTTATATTGAGTGGCATTGAAAAAAAGATTTTAATAGAAATCTGTATTATCATCAGAGATAGTAACGGATCGATCATAAGAGAAATCATTTCACACATACTGTGAAATTGAAAATCTACAATATCGATCAAAGTTATATCCTCTAATACAGAAAATATTTTAACGTCATCTCAGACTAGATGGAGCTATAAATTAAAAAATTTTTTGATTAAATTTATTCAGAAAAAAGATCTACTCCTTTCACTCCATTGGGATTCGAACGCCAGGTCAACTGATTAAATTTAATTTCAAAAAAAGATTTTATTTCGGGCTGGCTCCATTCATGAAGCACGGGAAAATACAATGCAATGCATTAGTTATCATACAATTTCAATTTAATTTTAATTTTGATCGGCTTTCATTAATCTATAACTTCTATTTAAATATAAGATTTCATCGAAGTAGGAATTAGAAGCAAAGAGAGAAATTAATTTGGGATGCTGATCCATTTCGATGATGTTTACAATTTAAAATTCGCCAAATTGTTTAATTTTAAATGCTTATGTTTTAAGATCTTAAAATATTTAACTTTTTTTTTAAATAACTCCACGGTAGATGTCCCAGTAATCGTGAAACTTAGTTTGAATTCGCATATATTTTTAAAAAATATAATAGAATCAACATTTGATGGTAAATCCCAATTTAGTTCAGCATTGAACATTTCTAAATGGAATTGAAAATAAACGTGGTAGAAGAAAAATCAATAGACAATTTTTATTTCCCGGATATAGTGTTAGAGGATGGGAATTGGGTAAAAGCTGTAAAATAGGGATATCTGGATTCAGCTTCAGGAAACAAAATTTGAGAAAACCGTGAAATAAGATTATGATCATAAAAGAAGAGGAGAAACATGAAAAAGAAATAAGACGGCTAAATCAAGATTTGGAAATGAAAACAGAAGAATAGGAAGAAGAAAAAACAGATTCAAGGCGTAGATTAGATCAACTGAACAAAGGGAATAGACAGATCATAGAAGAGTCTATTAATGAAAAAGTGGCGGAGATTGTAAATAAAATAAGGAAAGGAAAGCAATCAAAACAAACTCAAAAGTCAAATTTCAACAGGTACAGAAATTAAATAGGTGTTTTGGAAATAAAAAGAGCATTTGAAGCTCAGGAGAGAAGGGAAACCAGACGAGAATATTATATATAGTTTATATAATATAGCGTGCAGTATTATACATAATATTCATTTGTCTTATACATTTTTTATATAAAACAAATGAATGTTATATATACTACTTCACACTATATATAAACTATACATAATATTTCCGCCTGGGAAAGAAAAAACAATTTTGTGATAAGAGGCTTTAAAAAAGAATTAGATGCAAATGTGGAAATTATCTGGGTTCACCTGTAAAGATTGGGGAAAAGTCAAATACTATAGCAAAAATATGTTTCTGGGAAGAAAAGCAATTGATTAAGGAAAGAAAAAAGTATTTAGCGATAGGAAGATTAGTATAGATGATCTCACTAAAGACCAAAGGTGGATACAAATATAATTATTTTGTCTATTATTATTAATGAATCATTATTTTATATCCTGAAAGCAAATATATTATATAGCTGAAATTGAAATGCTGGAAGCCTGGCTATAACGCTAATTTAATGGGAATAATATCGACAGAGGTTTTAATTTATAATTGTTTTCACAGTTTACGTTAAAACTATAAAGATTAAACAGGCCTAATAGAAATAAAAATAAGTGGAATTAATATGATAAATATGTTTTTAATTTTTATACTTTTTCAAAACTTGGATGCCAAGTTATATAATTTCCCCGTTTTTTTATACTTAAACAAAAAATTCGACGTGACATTTGAAATTCGTATGGCATTTGAATGTTACGAAGTCACGTAGCTAATTTAAAGATATGAAAATCTATGAATCGAGGATACAGTTGGCTGTTTCCAGAACAAAAAATACTTTTTTCACAAATATTTTGGTTTTATTGATTTCATTTTTCAATATTTTCCTGTATGAACTACAACTTTCTTCCGTTAAAGAAAGTAAAAGTGGGATAACAAAAACTGAGTGTTAACCAAGTTTGGACGAACTGGAGGGACTTGAAGAAGATCAATAGAAGGAAAGATTTAAACTTTTAGTAATCCCAACAACCTTGGGCAAAGGGAAAAATCCGGGAGCGAAAGCCAGGGGGTGCAAAGTACTTTTTTGAAATGTAGCATCAGTTTGGAAAAAATGCAGGCACTTCTGAAAATTTGTAGAAAGTTTGAATTGTTTTGGATTAATTAAAACATGGATTGAGGAGAAAGATTCAACGAGAGTCAGGCAATTGTTGACCAGAGGTTTCAAATGGGTTTGCCAATTTTCTACAGCGAGAGAAAGAATATAAATAGAAGGAGCAGCATAGGATCTGGGCCACAAAATTCTAATAGGAAACGAAACATTGCACATCTGGACAATATATTGCAGAGATAAGATTAATGTTATACGTGTCAAATTGTAACGTAGAAGGTAGTAATTTAGGAGAATTTACGTGTGTGGGTAATTTGAATAAGAAGAAGAGAAGGGGATCATCAGTAATTGATAATACTTGAAGTCACAAACAAGGTTAGAATAAGATAGAAAATTCCAAAATAATCTAAAAAAAAGAGAGTCAAATTATCAACCAATAGGATGTATATTGGCAACAAAATTTGCAAGTACGATCAAGAATAGCCAATAGGTACCGGAAACGGAGACTGCCGTAAGGAATGACGAAAGAAAGAGCGAATGTAATAAAAAATGAGTGCTGACGTTTATTAGGAACAGAAGTAGAAGAAGAATGAAATATTTTGGAAAATAAAGCAAACAACACCATGAATAAGAAAAAACAAAATTCAGGTTTGGAAATGGAAAGAAAATAAAGGTTCGTGGGAAGCTTGTATTGAGAAAAGAGCAGAGTTTAGGAAACTGTGTGAACATTAGGAAAAGAAAAATAAGAATGATGGATTAGAAGAGATAAAAAATAAAAAACAGATAAAGTTATTTGCAAGTACATAAATAAACCAAGGAAGAAATAATCAAGCATAAGTAAAGAAATAAAGATGGAGAATTGGAAAGATCACTTCATGGACCACTTAGAAGGAATGGAATCTCATACAACAATTAAAGGAAAAAGAGATATACTACAAGAAACATAGTCGGATCTTAGCGGCGAAAAAATAAATGAAAAATTTAAGAAATTGAAATGGAAGAAAGCTTTAATAGAATATGAAATACCGAATTAAGCATGGGTGTATTAAGAGGTAGATAGTAAAAGAAACGACTTTGAGCTGATACAAAGATTATGAAAACGAGTGGGTTTCCAGATAGTTGGAGGAAAGGGATTCGTATGTTTTGAAAATCTTTTAAGAGTTTTTACAAATTCAACATAATACCTAAAAATTAAAATTGTATAATTGCATTAGGAAAAATGTAATCAACTAACTAATTATCTTTTAATTTTTATTATTATGAAATGTGTCCGCATAAATTGAATTTACTGGAATTTAGTATGAAAATTGACAATAATTAAATTATTTTTGTAGATATAAACTTACATAAGTAATAAATCAATGAACGATAGTAAGTAAAAGTACAGTTCTATTATGATACGAATATTTTTAATTTTTAACGTTTTATGTAAATATAATTAAATTTACTTTGAAATCATGTTACAAATTATTTCTTTCTTTCCTTTTAGATATCAGAAAATTAATAATAATAATGGAGCGAGCGCTTCAATAAATGACTGATATGTTTGTTAAGCGGTTTTCTTCTTACTTAATGGCGTGAAAATAGTTTTTTTAACGGGTTTCGAAACCGACTAAAACGGGAACGCATGTTTTGTTTCATTCTCCGATAGTTTATCTCCTATGTAATTCAAAAAGTGTTCAGTTGAACAAAAATTTAATCAATCAATTTTTAGTGTTTTTATCTTCAAAATGTAACGAAAAAGGAGTTTGAAACGAAGAAACCTAGTTTAAAACAAAGAAGAATTTTCATTGGAACAAAAAACCATTTCTTTGACTGAGAGCCAATGAATATTTATCTTTGATTTGAAGCAATCTTCTTTAACCCAAAGAATCTTATTTTTGAGTTGAATTTATATTTTTGACCAGAAATATTTGAACTGTTCAATTTATAAAATTCGAATGTTCAACATTTTACAGTTCAACGGTATTTAATCTAAAGTTTTTTAATGGAAAAGTGTTAAAATCTTCCATTTTATACGTGTATATTGTTAAGCCTTGAAATCAAACATTTCTGAAATATGAATTGTATACGATTCAATTTAAAAAGTTTTAAATTCAAAAGAGTTCGACTTTTGATTCTTTAATTTGCATATCAGGTTTGAGATCTTTAAAAAAAAAATAAATTTAATGACCATGAAAAATGTGTAAGAACCCGGGAAAACTCGACAAATTTCTTCTTATACGTCGAAACGGCCACCTTGGTAAGATTTTCAGCTTTATTCAAACAATAAGAAGATAATATTCAGAACCTTGTAAATAGGCCAGGTCACCTCAATAAACATGATGCAATTACAAGATACTGCCTCTAAATTGAAAAACAAGAATTATTGACTAAATTCACCTATTTAACCTTACTTTATTCACGTTCAAAATAATATTTTTGAAATGCATGTGTAAAAAGATATCAATTCGTGAAAAAATAAACCTAATAAGGTCAAAACTATAAATTAATAGGCTCAGAAAGTCTCATCTTTCCAGATTATTACTTTACAAAAAAATAACATAAGGATAGATTCGAAAAAATAATGTTTAGACATTCATGTTTATTTAATATTGAGCATCCTTTTTTTGTGAAACTGACATCTTTTATTGCGCACTTTTAGGTTCATTTGTTCATTTGTTCTTAAGATTGAATAAATATAATTTTTCTAGGTTTCTTGAGAAAATTCAAAAAGATTTTTGCAAATTTCAGATGTGTCTGAATTATTACTCAAATTCTTTTAAAAGATTCCGTTAAAATTAATGTTTCAATATAAAAAATCACTTTAACTTTTCTCACAAATATTCAGAAAGTATTTGTATTATTATCTTAAAACCTTTCAAAATCCTTAAAGCCTTGTGCACTTTTTGTTCCAATCTCTTCAAAAATCTACATTTTGTTTTCCATTTTTTGTAATGTTTTCAATTTTTAAATCATTTAAAAAATTTTGCAATAAATGTGATATATTTTCTAAAATAATTAGAATTTTTCTTGAAATCGTTGAAAAATCTTTCAAAACTACAAAAAATTGCCTTAAAATATTCCAGATTTTTAAGCAAAACACTTCACAGAAAATATTATGATGCACGCATATATACACACTACCGTCGGAAGTTGTCGGTACTATCAGCGAAAGTACTGTTGAAAATCACTGCTGACATTGAAACGTTATTACTCGTTCGAAAATTGAGCGACAAACTTTTTCATAAGACCGTTGAAAAGCCTATTAAATTACGCGCCAATTGAGTTCTAAAAGAGGTATTTTTGACCTTTTGAAGAGAATATACTACGTAAAAAGTTTAAAATAAAACTCAATCATTTCTCATGTTTGTACCTCGACTTCAACTGGTGGAATGACCTAGGAAAGTTGTAGCAAAAATCTGAAATTTATGCCACACAGTCTTTGGATTCTTATCTTCAATTTAAGTCATTACAGCTTTGAAAATCTTCACGGGTTCTTGAGATACGTCTAAAAGTGTGAAAGCGTTATACACCGAGTTGTACCGAGCCCGGCTGATAGCTGTCGACCGCGAGAGCGGTGATCGCCGAGAATTTCTCAGATTTTGTTTCTTAACTTCAACTCGTGCTGTGACTTAAAATACATGAGAAAAAAACTTAAATCGACAGGACGTAATCTGCGAAATCTCATCTTTAATTTAAGCCGATTAAAATTCAAAAATATTCAGGGGTTCCCAAGATATGACAATAAATTTCCAAGCGAGCCTGCGTCGAATCTCAGTCGGCGAGCAGAGCACCGCAGATGGCCAGGCTTACTGCTAAAGTGACTGAAATTCGGCGCAGACACGCTTGGACATTTTTAGTCGTATCTCGAGAATCCATGAAGACTTTTCAAGCTTTATTTGCTTGAATTAAAGATAAGACTTCAAAGACTAATTGGTATGAGTTTGAGATTTTCGCTATAACCTCCCTAGATCATGCCACAAGTTGAAGTCGAGGCAGGTGCTATAAAAGTGTGCAGTTTCATAATGGCAAAAACAATACAAAATTGTGAATTAGTATTTGAAAGATTGCAAAATATACAAAATAATATTAAATGTTTAAAATAGTATATATAACACGGCACACGTATACAATTTTCTGTCGAGTTCAGTTTTTTTTTAAGTATTCTAAATCACAGCAAAAATTGAAGTTAAGAAACAAAATCTGAGAAATTCTCGGCGGCCACCGCTCTCGCGGCCGGTAGCTATCGACCGGGCTCGCTACAACTCGGCGTATACACGCTATCACATTTTTAGACGTATCTCAAGAACACGAAAAGATTTTCAAAGTCGTAATTATTTAAATTGAAGATAAAACTTCAAAGCATCTGTGTTATGAATTTCAGATTGTTGCTACAACTTTCCTAGGTCAGTCCAGAAGTTGAAGTCGAGGTACCAATTTGAGAAATTATTAAGTTTTTTTAAAGCATCTCACGTAGAATATACTCTTCAAAAAGTCGAAATATCTCTTTTAGAGCCTAATTGGCGCGTAATTTGATAAGCTTTCTAACGGTTTTTTTAAAAGAAAGTTTGTCGCTTCATTTATAAACGTGTAACCACGATTCAAAGTCAGCAGTAATTTTTAATAGTACTTTCGCTCATCGTACCGACAATTTCCGACGGTAGCGTATACACTATATATATAATTAAAAAACAAAAAGGTTAAATAATTACCGCAAGGTCCCACTGGGAGCAACTGCCATTTAAAAATAACATCGGCTACCAGTAGAACCGCGGTAAATCACACTTATGGCCACGTCTCACGACCGTGAGATGGGTGGCATGATGAAATTGCGATAACAAGCCAGCGAAACCGTCGTGAATCTTAAAGAAACGAAGCGACCTAAAGATGACAGCTTTTTGCATCCATCTCGCAAGTGCCTTGGCATATTTTTCGCACGCGGGAATGGCTTTAAGGTTACGAAATAGTGACAGTTTCGCATCTCCGAGAGCACTGATCACAAGGACAATTACTTTAACCGAATATTTTGGATACAGTCGTGGAAACTCCGTTTTAAAGTCTTGATACCTCTCCTCCTTTTCCTTCTCCTTGCCAGTGATTTTGTAGGCGGCCGGAAATTCTCGTTTTTGACAATTGACTCTATCTACCTTGCAGCGCTCGACAGGGCAGGGTCGCGCTCAACACCGTAAGAGCGACAAAGATGGTAATAAGCCACTCTTAGGGCCGCATTATGTCTGCAGATATACGTTATTCCCGCATGGGTGGGACACCCAGATAGTATGTGTTCTAGGTACTCTGCATGTGCATGACACGCTCTGCACCTATCGCTGGGAACTTCTTGATATAAAATGCGGTCACGGTATACTACGGTGGAAATGACACTGTCCTGGCATGCGAAAATGAAACTTTCTGTACCTGAATTAGGTCTTGATGATCTGAGAAAAGCAAATGTTTGCTCCTTCGTAAAGGACTGATTTCCTACATTCCTGTGAAAATTTCCGTGCATTTTCTTGTCGAGTAGCTGTTGGTGGAATTTTTCAGCTTCTGCTTTCTTTATTTCGGCCTTCAGAAGTGAAGAATCTAGATGGAGTAATGCACCTTCTTCATTTCTGATGTTAACATTCAGGCCAAGGGTTTTAGTCGCCTGCTCCGCGGCTTTGTAAAGGAACGCTCCTTAGCCAATCTTCTCGTGATTCCTTACTATTTTTAGGAGATGACCTTTTTTATTTGCAATGATAGAAGCTGTACTTAGAACAGTTCGGTTATGAAGACATTAGAGATTCAGAAGTCCGCGTCCGCCTTGACGGCGTGAGGTGTATAATCGCGGAACGGACGAATTGATATCCAAGCTTTTATGCATATACATGATCTTCCGTGTGGTGATATCAAGAGCCTTACGCTCGTTCTTCATCCAGTAAACCACCCCAAACGAGTAGAGTAGAACCGGGATAGCAAGCATGTTAGTCGCAGATACCTTGTTCAATGCCGACAGATTTGCAGACCAAATCTGCCGAAGAAGATGTTTGTATTTGCTTCGGAGCGACTCTTTAACTGATGCTACGTCCTGAATACGACTTTGAGGCACGCCCAGGTATGTATAGTTCTCTCCAGTGTTAAGATGTCTAATAACATTTATATCCACAAGCTCAGGGTCCTTGGGAACGCCGACAATCTTTCCTTTCTTCAAATGAATTTCGGCACATTTATCCAATCCAAAGTCCATCCCAATCTGTCCTGTGTGCTCCTCGACGATATTTATAGCAGTTTGAAGTTTGCTTTCACCAGAGGCATAGATCTTCATGTCAGCCATATAAAATGCATGAGTGACATTATGGTCGCGATGGTTAGTGTCGCCACAGAGGTATCCAGAAGAATTTCGTAGTGCGAAAGATAGAGGCGCAGAAGTGTGATGCAAAAAAGGAAAGGGCTCATAGTATCGCCCTGAAAGACGCCCCGCTGGACGGTGACGTTGTTCGTTGTCACATGATCATTTCCAGATAAGATAGTAAATCTAGTTTTTCAAAGTGGCATCAATCTCTCTATGCATCTCACTATGTGTGGATGCACCATCAAGCTTTCCAACAGACAGATGATAAGTCTATGAGAGGTTGAATCGAAAGCTTTTCGGTAGTCAATCCAAGCTATTGACAGGACGCGCTAATGAGCCGCAGCGTCTTTACAGACGCACCGGTCAATTACCAGGTTCTCTCGACATCCTGTACTGAGTTTTCTGTTATCATTGAAAATTATTTCCGTGAAAGTAAAAACATTTTAAAAAATCACACTGTGAAAAATTAGTTATTCATTTAGTAAAATAAGCATTTCTGGAAGTTGGCAGCACTGTCCCTTGTCAATTTCGTTGTCGTGCGATAGAATAACACTTTAGTAAATACAATCCAGTATGGACGAGTAGCCATCACTGGGTCTCTGTAGACAGTGGGTATTTTTACTTATTTATAATTGAGGATATAATTAGGAAATGAGAAAAATGAAAAGAACTATTTTTGAGATTATGCACAGAAAACAGCGGAATCATTTTTGTTGCAGCTCTTTTGTTATGTTCTCGAAATCAGATTTTTTTCTCAAAATGAGAATACGTCAAATCTGAAATTACTATAACATGAACACAGCTGCATTCTCATTCTCCGGTGTCTCATTTTTGTTGCAACTCAAAGCAATACCGAATCATAGTACTTTTGATGACCGGTGTTTTTCTGTGTGCTGAGAAAATATATCCTTGACTTTACTAAGTATTTGCACGTAAATAGGATGCTTTTAAACTATTTGTGCTCATTATTAATATTTCTAAGGTACTCCACTAAAACACCTGACGACATGGAATGTTTAAAATTGCATAGATAAAATGAATATAAATGATTTGCTTATAAGTGGCATTTATTTAACTCTGGGTAGGAAACAGTAGGTCGAGTAATTTTTACGTAACAAGTATTTATTAATAATTATAACAATTAGATTGTAATTTCTAAGTAAAATTAAGACATATCATTTTCTATGATTTAGAAATCATGCAAAACCGAGTAACATCACATTCTGTGCTTGCGTCGCTCAGTGAACGTAAACAGAGAAGGTAATAAACTATTCTAAATACTTTTTCTTGTAATTTAATAAAAAAGAACTTTGTTCATATTAGGACAAAGAAAATATGGTGATCGACCCACTGTGATCAGACAACAATAAAAATAAGAACAATTCATTTTTTCAGACAAATATTACATTTTTACAAGCAGCCATACAAAATCATTTTTATCACATTTTATTCATGTAGTTGAGTATATAACATTTAGATGAAGATTATTTAAGGTCATGAATTACAAAAAATTTAGGCCTAATCTTATGAGCCGACTATTTGTTGATCTTACTCTGCCAAAATTGGGCCAACTATGGTTACATGGGTTATATACTTGATGCCGGCTCAACCATCGAAATGAGATCGAAATTTACGTTCAATAATATGATATTAATAGTAATATTTATTTTCATTTTCACATAGAAGCAAATAAACCTCAACATATTTCAAGCATAGTGACTTTTAAACATATTTTTCAAATGTATTCATTTATATACGTGCAATAATCGTTTCAAGTTTTAGAATCGGATAAATATTTTTATTAATTCGATAAATAATAATCGTTTATTTGGAAAAAATATTTGGTTCACTCAAAAGACCTGAATTACTTGATCCACACATGGATGAATTACTTAATTTAAATACGTATTTATAACTTCTAGGAATTGATTTTATTAAAATGAGGAAATATTTTTAGGGTGTGAAAAACAGGTTAAAAGAAAATGGGTTCTTAGCTCCTAAGAAATTATTCCTATGGTTTTATCATTTTTACATTTATTTCCGAGAATCATTTCTTTGTATTAAAGAAATATCGGCAATGAAATGATTTCTTGGAGTCGAAACATGACTTTTTTGCCTCTAAATAAATTTGCTGAACTAAAGTGAACAAATCTTCGTTTCAAAGAAAAAAATATATACGCATATTATTAAGATCCAGTAATTTTTTTTAGTGTTCACCTTTGGGCCAACTGTAGCCCTGAGTTAGACCGTTATTTGGCGTTACTTGTTTAAAAAAAAATGTATCTGAGTTTACCCGAATGTCGGGCTATTTTTGTAGCAAAGTTGGGTCTTTAGTCGCCGTTATTCATTTGAAAAAGATTTCACGTAGTTAAACCGATGGTGAAGCCATGTTTTAACCAGAGTTTGGCCGTTACTCAGTTAAGAAAGATTTCCTAAACTTCAACCGATGGTCGAATCATGTTTGGACCAGAGTTGGGCGGGCCGTCGGCTTTATATTTGTTTCAACAATATTTTCCATAGTTTAACTGATGGTCGGGCCATGCTTGGGCCAGAGTTGAGCCGATAGTTGACGTTTCTAATTTTAAAAAGATTTCCCATAATTCAACCGATGGTTGGTTCATGTTTTTACCAGAGTTTGGCCGATAGTGGGTCAGTCTCTTATTGGCAACATCGGCAGCTTAGGTTGGTTTGACGTAAGTTTCTCATAGCCTTTGACCCCTATTTATAATAAGAACATAATACCAATAAATGTGATCCAGTATTCAGAATGACGAAAAGTTTCGGTGCTTCCAAGGTGCAAGTAATCTCACAAATTTTCTCACTTTTAAGACGCCGCATTCCTCCCACTTACACTATTCAAAATAATATTAAATTTAATATATAATAATAGTTAGAGGAAGCCGCGCAACACGAACAAGCAGCGGCAATTGATGTTCTTCCACAACCTGGTGATGATCCAGCGCCACCACATCCTCCAGAGGTAGATGGCCCAATTCAACCAGAACCAGAAGAAGAGGTTCAACAACCAAGAAGGCGATTAAAGGGAACATACCATATGAACAGAGATGTAATGCGCTTTAATTTTTTGGCAAAGAAGAGCGGGCAAAGTGTAAGAAGAGAACATCATCGACTCTTCTTACTTAAGTACCCAGAACTCGCCACAAGAATAAAGGATCAGAATCTAGCAGATCAAAAACGCTCAATATTTGTAAATAGATTGCTTTCGGCTGTTGAAATAGCTGCCATCGAAATGGAAGTGGAACAGCAGCTTCCTATTGATGAACTTCCCTTGGAAGATGTGGACAATGTAGACCTGATCGAAGCTGAAGGCATAGGTGCTAGGCATAATGAACATCAAGTAACGGATCCACTAGAACTACATCCGGACATTAATAACAGCGAAATCCCAGAAAACCTACAGCACCTTCAAAGGAATTTTGGTCATGCTTTACTAGAGTTCAGACATGTAGAACCAACACAAAGGCATTATCTGCCCAAGATGAACATCACAAATGATCTGCGTGCACTAATAGAACATATGAACAGCAAGGTGTTACCTATGCATTTGAACGCAACACAAACTGCGTTAGAGGTGCAAGCTCTTGTATACTGCGCAGCTGTGGCAACCGCTAGAACGTAGAGCCGCAGAACTGGGCCTACAAATGCAGTCTTTGCTCCAGGAAGGGACCGGGATCGAGACATAAACACCAGCAACATTGGATGAGATTATAGACGCCCAATGGCAGAGACTTGATCTTCTTACTGCTAGACTGCGTCGGTAAAAGAAAAGTAGTGCAAGAAGGCAACAAAATCGATCCTTTCAGGCAGATGAAACAAGGTTCTACCGTGAGCTGAGTGTAAAAAAAACAAGCAGCAAGACACCAAGGTGCCTCAATTGGAAGAAATGACTAACTATAAGTCAAGTGTTTGGGGGAAAACGAACAGAAGCGATTTAAACTCTGCGTGGTTCCAACTGGAGAAGTCAAGAGCTAGCAATAACCCTGAAATGGAGCTGACTAACATCACAGCTTTAGTTGCTTCAACGGTTTTGAAAAGAACAAGCAACTGGAAAGCTCCAGGTCCGGACATGGTGCACAACTTCTGGTACAAGTACCTGACTAGTGTGCATCCTGCGTTGGCACGTTGTTTTCAGAAGATCATCGAACAACCAGATCTGATGTCAGGCTTTATGCTCCAGGGTACTACGTATATGTTGCCTAAAACACCAGATGCTCAAAATCCATCTGATTCTCGACCGATAGTCTATCTTCCAACAATATTTACATGTCTTACAGCTATCATAGCAGATAAGGTATATTATCACTGCGATGAGAATGACATTCTTACAGTAGAACAAAAAGGATGTTGTAAAAACTCGCGAGGCAGTAAAGATCTAGTCACCATAGACGCTGTTGCCATGACGCAAGCTCGTAAACATCAAAGAAACTTGCACATGGCATACATTGACTACAAGCAAGCGTTTCCTTCCGTACCACATGACTATTTGCTTGGAGTCTTAAAAATATACAAAATTTGCCCACGCATCATTGACTTCTTAAGTCGTGCGATGATGCTTTGCGGTACAAGAATCAAGTATTTTGATCATGGACAATCAAGGATAACTAGATCAATACGCATTTCGACGGGTATATTTCAAGGAGACTCCTTCAGTGCATTATGGTTCTGTTTAGCGTTGAACCCATTGAGCAGAACACTGAATAGCATGTCTCATGGGTTCCGGGTACATGATAACAAGGATGGTCATCAAGTGACCCATCTTCTATACATGGATGACCTGAAGATATACGCCAGTTCGAACCAGAAACTGCAGCAAGTGATCGCTGTCACAAAGCAGTTTTCCAATGATATCCATATGGAGCTCGGACTAGATAAATGCAGAACAGTGCACTTAACCAGAGGAGAATTAGGGACCGCAGAGATAGAGAACGATTTCGAGAATGACATCGAGGCAATGGCAGAGGGAGAGTCATATAAATACCTGGGTATTCTCGAATCTAAGGGTATTCAGCATACGGTAGTTAAGAAAAACCTAACGACTGCCTTCACTACAAGACTCATATTGGTTCTGAAGAGTTCTCTTAACTCGACAAACAAGTTCAGGGCAATCAACGCCTATGCCATCCCTATCCTCACATACTCCTTTGGGTTCATCAAATGGTCGAACACCGACCTTGAACGATTAAACAGAATCATCCGCGTAGAAATGACGAAGCACCGAATGCACCACAGTAATTTGGCGATTGAAAGGGTAGTTCTACCACGACATAGAGGGGGTAGGGGCATTGTGGATGTCAGGAAACTGTGTGAATCACAAGTTACACAATTGCGAGACTATTTTAACAGCAAGCGAGATGTTACGCTTTACAACACCATCTGTAAAGCTGATCTTGACTACACGCCCTTGAATTTTTCCTCAGAGGAGGCCTTCAGTACCAGGGCAGACCATAGAGCAATTATAAACGCAATGGAGACAAAAAGCCATTTACGGCGTGCACCCCAAAACGTTAGATCAACATGAAGTGGATAGTGAGGCATCCAATATTTGTCTGAGAAAGGGCGACCCGTATCCAGAAACGGAAGGATTCGTTACTGCGATACAGGACAGGCTTGTTAGCACCAGCAATTATCGCAAACACGTGCTACATCAAGACGTGGTTGACCGGTCCATCAAGCACATTATTGATGGTTGTCGCGTAATGGCTCAAAAAGGATATACGCTCAGGCATAATGATATGGCGGGAATTATACATCAACAGCTTGCCCTAAACCTAGGACTCTTAACAGAATGGATGCCTTTCTATAGATACATTCCAATGCCCGTTTTAGAAAACGAAGATTACATCTCATATTGGGATGTTACTATCCAGACGGATCATTACAACGAAGAGTCTACATCATCGACATTGCTTGTCCACTTAACTGAAATTTGCAGGCAACCTATGCAACCAAGATCCACAAGTATAACGAGCTAAGGCATGAAGTAAATTCAATATGGAGAAATGTGAAACATGCATCTATTCATCCTATTGTGGCTACAGGCAATGTGCACGCAAGATGCACTGAATACCTTGAACATTTAGGAGTCCGTAGGGTACTGGAAGCAGCTCAAAAGGCAGTTTTATTAAACACCTGTCGCATTGTAAGAAACTTCCTGGACCACCAGGAAGCAACCGACTAAAAACCTATAGAGTGATACATGGTAGCTCTGAGAAAGCATCCAGAGGCGACTGTTATCACCTCCAACACTTGCGGCCGCTGTGTTCTATCGGATCTGGATTATTTGCAAGTTCATATTACAATATTACATTTTTGTTGAAGTGCCTTACATACTGATACAAATTCGTGGAGATTTTGGTCCTCTTTCCTGCCTTGTGTCGATGGCTGATTTTTAGCCTCCACTTGTATTCGTGTGTGGTGTGTTAATTTAAGCCGCAGTGCCTTAATTTTCTGCAGGCGTTCTTCATCTTTTGTACATTTGTGGTCAGTAGCCTGATTGTATTCCCCACAATTTTAACATGTCGGTTTTGTTTCTGCATTCTTGTCACAATCTGACGATGCGTGTTCTTTGCTGGATTTAACATATTTTCTTTTGTTGAAGCAATTTCTTGTGCCGCGTCCAAATTGCTGGAAATTATGTCACTGTGCAAGTTCTAGTGGATTTTTATGATGATCCCACCTTATTCTTGTGTAGTTTATTACTTTGAAGTTGTGAACCTTTTGGAGTTGCACATATGTTGTTGTAGTACCATAATACACTAGGTATGGTGGATATTTATGTAGTCGATCTTGCATGATTTTCATCATTACCACCTATTTTTGTTTTTGTCCCAATTCTTCAAGTTCTGCTTTGATGTCATCGGTGCTTATTCACGGTAGTCCTCTAAGAACTAGTTTCTTATCCTTTACTGATTTGATATCGTATGTGTGGAACGTTATAATAGACTTTTTTAGGAAGTTTTTTATTAGTTCATGATCGTTGGACCCTTTTGGATATATTGTAAGCGTCAGTGACGACGATCGGTGGTGGCTTAGCGCCTTTTTGCCGCTGCGCTCCCATGTCCTTAGTTTCTTTTTTGGATGTTATTTGTTTCGTGTTGCTGTAATTGGTATTTTCTTTACTTTCAGAGCAGTCCATGTCATCGTTGTTATTTAAAGTTTCAAACTGGTTCGATAGAGGGTCATAATTTATTATCTATTTTTTGTTCGACATTAACTGCGTTTCTTGAAATCTTATACACGCCAAATCGTTTAATGATTTGTGTCTTTAATTTTTTTTTTTTGACTCAATTCAATATTTCAGTTAGTGAATATATCTTATTCTATATTCTCCATATAATTAATCTGTTATTTCATATGCAGGAGCTTTCGGCTCAGTAAAATAGCATTGGAAAACAGATATTTAGTTCAGAGCAATACCTCCTACTTTTCGCACGATATTTTATTTCGCATGTGTATGAAAATCTTACTTCTTTTGACCCGGTCTCTATAAAATAAAGTAATACAATTTGCTATGTGTTCATGATTACTTTGACGCTCGTGGGTTGTAAACAACTTTCTTCTCTCTCTACAGGCATGGTAAAGTAGAATTTACATGCATGTGTAAAATAAAATGCATTGCCATACAAAATATTTTTTTGCAACACTGACCTCAAAATTTGACCTTTTCATGCTTCTAAATGGTGTCTAAAGGACCTTATTTGAGCAGACTGTGCGCGAAACAATTTTAGCGCATGCGCAGTTTGAAGATGGCTTACTTTAGGCACTGGTGAAAAAGCTGCGCATGCGCACTTTCGAAATGAGGTACTTTAGGCACTGGCACAGGTAACTTTAAACACTGGTGTTGGTATCTTGTTGAACTAAATTGTGATTTAACTTGAACAAACCTTTTAATGATTGGTTTTCTTTTTAAGGTTTCTTAGCCGTTTTCGTCGTGGGACAAAAGGGCATAAGTGCCAAAATTTGGCACAGAAAAAGGGCATCAGCCCCAAAAAGTTTTTTTTTCATAAAATTTTTTTTACATAATTTTTTTTTCAACAAATTTTTGTTCAAAATTTTTTTTTCCAAGCATTTTTTTCCAAAATGTTTTCACTAATTTTTTTTTTTCAAAATTTTTTTTTACAATTTTTTTTTCAAATATCTTATTTCAAAAAAAAAAAATTTCAGAAATTTTTTTTCAAACATTTTTTTTTAACTTTTGTTTTCAAAAAAATAGTTTACAAAATTTAAAAATCTTTTCTTTCAAGATTAGTGTTTTTCCTTAAGTCCTCTTAAAACAACTTTTTCGGACGGGCGTTGCAAAAAATAGCGTGTGATACACGTGCGCATAGATGATTGCCAACTCGCGTGATTGCATCATTCGCCTGCGGCTCGAAGCACTCGTCTACGTGTTCACACTCGCTTCGCTCGTGCGCTAACCACCGACTCATGCTTCGAGCCTCCGGCTTATGCTGCGAAATTCACACTCGCACACAATCACCTATTTTGCGCACTTGTATCACAAATAACTATTTGCTAATTGACTAAAAAATAATAACAAGGCTTTATTTCAAAACTTGGAGGTTATTTTTAACATGTGTTACTGTTTTTTTAACAAGAATAGTCTTTTGGAGCCCTAATTAGCTGGTGGCTAGCCCGTATTGTCCAAAAAGTGATCGTATCAAATTCAAATACCTTTTTACATATTTCCAAAAATAGCCAGGATGTTTAAATGTAGCAACGGCGAAAAATACACCTTAAAAAAATGAATATTTTCCACATTATCTAGTCAGTCTTTTCTAGTCCTAATCGGGTGCTGGCTAGCCTATCAGGATAAAAAATTCTAGGTGTTGCATAACTATTGCATAACTTTGTGGAAATGTGTGCAATGATTCAGATTTTTTAGCACTTGAACCAGATTCATGCAAATTTTTATGTAAATACAATATATTTTTTGTCCTGCAGAATGATTTTTAGAAGAGTGCTCGTTTTTGTAAGGGAAAGGGGAACTAGGTATTTTATTATAAATAAAATGAAAAATTGCTTCTTATTATAAAAAACCTGCTTAGGAAATCATAAATATATTTCACAACTTACAAAAAGAAGAAAATCCATCAAATTATAAGATGTATGGTTTATGTTGCAAATGACAGTAAGCAGATTATTTAATTGAGTAACTTTATTTGCTTTAAAATGATTAGAAAGTTTATAAATAACTACTCTTTTTGGAAAGTTTTTCTACTAAGCACCTTTTCTTTTTTACTGTTTTATTGCTAATCCCTGCATTGTGGGATAAAGTTGCACATACTTCAAGGGGTGATAAATAGATGATTATGAACTGAACGTATTTATGTGCATTGTATTGCGAAAGAGGGTCAGATAGAGACTGTATATTTGAAACATCAATACCTAATTTCAATTTCTTATTGCACTTAATTAAAAAAAAACGAAAAAAATAGTCTCTTAGTCCCATGTTACGGTACTAAAAATTAATTTATGACACTGACATTTTTTCTTCGAAAGTTATCGTTACTGTCTTAAAATAAAATGACGGAACTTATATGATAAACACTTCTTTGTGTATACTTATAACGCTATATATATACAATAAATTCTTCTTTTAATAAAAACTAAACAATATGTTAAGCAAACGACATTAATCTCCGACTATCACTTAATTAAATCTAGTTCAAAAATTTCAATTGTGAAATCTCTCTAAGTAATAAAGAGCATGAGAATGTAAAATAAAAATCTTTTATTTTCCACAAAGTAAACGACATATCACATCAACAGAGTTATCCCTCGTTTTTCTGCTTTCCCTCGATACTTTGTAACGTGAAAATACGTCCTTTACTCGTTTTTATTACCGTCGACCGTCGCATGTCCATTTGCGACCGAGTCTGTTCTTTAAAGTGGTACATATTTCAGAGAGCGGGCGTTAAGTGTCTCCTTTTTTTAAGTTCCCTCAGTGGAACGATTATGTTACGAGGGTGTAGAGCGACGAGGTGTTACACGTATGTGCGACCGTATCCGGTATATGGGGTATATGAGCGGAAAAGAGAAGAAAGGGTATGAGTAGAGAAGTGGATGAGAGGAAGAGAGGAAGAGAGAAAAGAGGAAGAGAGAAAAGAGGAAGAGCACAAAGTCGAGTGTGAGTATAGCATCCCTGTCTGACTAAGAGCCAGAGTTGAGGGGGTGTATCACTTGTTTACTACCCCACCGCAAACCGCCGACAAAAACATTAATGTCGAATGTTACTCCAACCTCTTCTCTCTTAGGGAGACTTTACCTACTCCATAGGGCAACTTGCTGTGTGAAAAACTCAAACCTTGTTTCTCTTCTCCCAAAAGAGATTGAATTTTAATCAAGGGGAGATTAAGAGATTTCTGATTATATCTTGTTGAAATTAGAATAATTTAATACAGATACTCGGGTCGAATTGAAGTGATATTTTCTTTTAGAAGGAGATCAATATCTAAATTTGAATCAGTAAGTACGTCACTAAGTCGAATCAGTAAGAATTTTCACTGACGAATCAGTGATTTTTAATGATGACCGCACACTGGGTTAAAACGGCGCATATAAGGGAAAGCGGCGCACCCTTGATTCTGCATTTTTGAATGCGGTGAAATTTCGTAGATTTGATTAGCGAAAAATGTGCGACTAAAGTTTAGTAAAAACTTAGTAATTCGATTGGTCAACATATTTCCTAATTCGATTAGTCAAGGTATTTCCTAATTCAATCATAAAAAACAACTAATTGCTTACTAAAAACATATAAAGTTCTTTAGGAATGCATAATCAAAAAAGGTTATAAAAATGGGAAAAGCTAAAAATAGGAAAATGTAATAAAATAAGGCGATCGTGTAACATTTTTAACTCCATCGAAACAATCAGAATGCCCTTTTCTAAAATTGTGAACGCAACCTGGCCTATTTTCATTTTCAAAATATTATCTTCTAATTGTATGCACAAAGTTAAAAAAAATCGATTTTTTTTAAATGACAATGGATAAATGGGCTATAAATTAATTATGCATATTCATGGTCCTCATTCATGGGATTTGTAAAAAACATATCGTTTAAAAAGCTGCAAAGAAATAATAGCTTGACATACGAGGAAGTGTAAGAAAAGTCAAAAGATTGATCTCTTGTCAAAGATCTGGTAATTGAGGGTTTCTATTCATAATAATTGTTATAAAAAATAAAGCGAGAGATAGTCTGTCCAAGAATTTCCGAGATAAAGTTCTTATTAAAGTTTTTTCTGAAAATTATATTTTACAGGGTGTCTCAGACCACCCGCCACACTTCTGCCTCCCACCGGAAGTAGCCTATTCGGACCGGATGTCATTTTTGTTCATTAAATGAAATATTTTTCTTTATTAATTTCGATTCTACGGTTAAAAGTGAGTAACTTTTGTAGGAAATTTTTTGTTCTAAATGGTCGTTTTCCACCTGAAAATGCCTTCCGAAATGTTACTCTTCCCCTGAGAAGTAACGTATATCATGTGATTAGATTAAAGAACATTCGAATTTTATTATCACTTTAACCATTCTTAAACGAAAATGCAGAATTCAGTGAATCTCAGGAAGGTCGCGGTAAGCTTTGGCGCCGGTAAACTGTATCTAAGAATCACAGCTGAGACTCTCGCTAGAGCCCGCGCGCGAGACAAGCCGCTAGCGTCTTTAGATATTAAGTTCTTCAATATCAATTCTATTGGGCTAAAATTTTCCAGAAAACTTCTTTGTACTGTTATTAAAAAGTTTCTCGCTCGAAGTTTTCCGTTGCTCAAAATTCGCTCGATAAACGAAACGCTCTCAGTTAGAGAAGTCCAAAAGGCGCAGAGCGTCAGAAAAAAATGATTATCATTTGTTTGTAAATTAATTTTTCAATTCCTCTTGCTCTATCAGTTTAAAGATATATTCCGAAGTGCATCCCTAAAAATTTTATTCCAAAATTCTGTGAGCTGACTGACTAAGCACGAGGTGACGTGAAAAATGAACGACGGCTCAGTTAGACTTCCGAAAGCATTTTGGGGTGGAAAAGGACGATTTAGAAAAAAAATTCCTACAGAAGTTACGCACTTTTTACCGTAGAATCAAAATCAATAAAAAAGACTGAACTTTTAATTTTATCAGGTATTTTAGATTTCAAAAGGGGTGGACGGGTGGTCTGAGACACTCTGTATAACCGGGAAAAACTCCAAAAGGAAACTTTTTTAAAAAGTGTTTTAGAAAAAGTTCCACAACATTTTTTTGAAATTTCGAACCGCCTTTTTTGGTATTTCCCAAGATGTGAATTTCTTCTCAAAATAGTTGTTTTCGTTTATAAATCCTAAAGTTTGTTTCAACACCTCATAAACATTAGTAATTTTCCTATCTGACTGAATTCAAATAAAAGCACCACCCCTCACATAGTATGAAATTTTAAATAAAAACCATAAAAAAAAGTTTTGAACAATAAAGAAAATCAATGCTACGAACGATTTCCCACTGCGGTTTCATAAGTAAGTGACTGCTTACTTGTACTTTAAGGAGTTAGCAACAAAAGAACAAACTATTTTGGCCAAGAAAATTCATATTTTTGGAAATACTCAAGGAAGGGTTTATAATATCAAAAAATTCCTGTGAAAATTTTGTGAAAATCTTCAAGGAATATCAAGAATATCAAGAATACCTGGGATATTTAGGAATATTCAAGAACAAAAATTCGATACTGTACAAGGAATATCAGGTTGATGCACTCTTCGAAATAATTCGAATTGAGAAAGATTTCAAATTGTTACAAATTGAAAGGTTAAAAAATGAACCAATTACTAACTTTAAACAAAAATCAAGAAGTAATTCATAATTGAAATTATTTTGAAGCATTCTTGGTTGAGTAAACTTAGATTAAGTCATTTAAAATTGGTGCATTACCTGGAGACGTCCAGGGACCATCGAAAGGCCCATTTCATCCTTGGTACGATACCAGATTTTTCTAAGGGGACCTACAATTTAAGGAAGGTTCCGAACCACCGAAGCCCTGGTAGAAGTACATAGAAAAATTTTAATTGGTACCGGCTCAGGGACGGAGGCTTCTTTACACCGGTATTACGTAAGATACAAGTTACCTCAGGCGGAAAAGTTATATATAGTTTATATATAGTGGAAAAAATTCGGTGTCATTTTCATTTGTTTTATACAATTTTGATATAAACAAATCCTGATCTAATTGAAATCTATAGGTGTGCTGACAAGTTGATTCTTAGCTAACCTTGAAGTCATAATCGATGTCGATGTCAAAGGCTATTCTCTGGGAAGGAATCATCAACGGATTGATTTTGATCGACGAGAATTCTTAGGAATTCAAATCATCAGGAATGTTTCGTTATGTCTCCTAAATGAATGATGCGTCAGCGAATATTATTTTTATGTGTCAGCATTTTTTAACTTCTTTTGAAATTCGTATTCGTCCCGTGGCCGGCTTGACTTCCCAATCGCCCACTGTTATACAGACGTTGATATTGCAGGACGAGCTAGCACGGGACGGCGCTGAGGTCTTAAATCAACTGTGGTTTTAAAACTATAAAACATAATTGCCTGATATGTTTCAAAAAACTTCCTTGAATCCTAACAAAAGTTTAGGTGACCGTTAATTTTAATTTTCTGAAAATTCGTTCGACTCCCGAAGCGTTTGAAACTTTCAATATCCAATTTACGCCATGAGAAGAATAAAAATCGTTGTAAATTTTTAATAACAATTCATTGGAATTCTATGAATACCGTTAGTTTCGTTATATGATGGTGCATATTTTCTGAAATTTTTATTACAAAATTCCTATTATTGTAGAACTTGTCGCGAGTTGAACACAAAAAATTCGTATTTTGCGATTGCAGAAAAAAGTAACATTTTCTTGATTATTTCGAAAACTAATAAAGTTATCACATTTATTTATAGGACTAAAAATATGCGCAATAAAATTTACTATTGGGGTATGTTATTAAAAAATTAAAATTTGACCTGAAAAAGAATATGACCCTGGGGCCAACTAAAACGACGGCGTTTCGGGCGTATCCCCTTTTGATCGCCGGCGGTTCAATTGCTACCATTCAGGGCAAATTTTAAAAAGAGTTCCATATGTACGTTGCACTTTGATCATAAAAGGCAATTCAATCGACGGATTCTAGATTATTACTTCAATTGCAAATATTTGGTAAGATTTAAAGAAGTAAAAGCACTTTGCGTTTTTGAGCACGCTGCTATACCGACCTACTGACTGCAATTTCGAATTACTAATTTAAATATTGTGTTACAAATATAATTTTATTACCATTATATTTTTAACCTCCTCTATTCTCGCCATAGACGAATAATTTATAAATCGAAGAAAGAACTTTATGAATGGATTCACTTTAAATTCAAATCTTTTAAGTTGATAAAGCGTTTGAAATAGAAAAATATTGAATTGTGAACGTGCAAACTTCTCTCGAGAAGGAAAACCAGAGGGAAAGCATCGCGAGGTGTGGCTTCTCTAGGGCACTAACGTAGTTTCGTCTGCGAGACCCAAATTAAGGAGTGATCCTTCCAGGGGGTAATAGCAAATCCCCCTGGAATATCGAAGGAGCGAGTTCTCATGCTCTCAAACCATGATGTGATAGCCGTGACAAGGGCTGAATGTACTAAGGTCACCAAATCTTTGAATATCTCGACGTTACCCCCCCCCCCCATCTCCCATCACTACTCAATTGAGGCGGGCACGGCGGGGTCTCTACAAGGACGACTCCTCAGATTCAATCCTACCAGAAGTGGTAGAGATCACTAAAATCAATGAAAAAAACCAAGTTGCCGCGGTTGAAAAAAATATGACTGAGCTTTCACCACAGTGTAAAAACCGTAGTGGTGGCCAGAAATTGCAAGACTGCACCGCGCGGCTCTTGAACAGTAACGAAGGCTTTTCACAAAGAGCCTTAGATATCGCAGCATCATCTGGAGCAAATCATCCTGCTCGGCTGACGGGAAAGTGGAGAAAAGTTGTATGGTAGTGGTGCAGACAGGAATTTCCCTAATTCGAAAACCCTGGTTATACAGGTGAAGAATTAGTGGCTTAGGAGAATGTGGATTCATATTTCAGGAGCCACGCGAAAAATCATTAAGGGTATGCATAGCCGTCAATGATATGGATCCTAAGCTCTGCTGCAGGGTAATATATTGGAGATATCGGATGTATGACATAATCTCGCTCAAACAGCAAAATTATCTTTATTAATGTGAGAATCAGAGGCGAAAACGGAGAAAGACTTAAGGTGTATATCGCCTCGGCTTATTTCCCGGGCGCTGCTGAGAGGCGCCACCTCCTAGAGAGGTCGAGGCACTATTTCAGCATCGCCAGGAGAATAGGACTCCTCTGCTCTTGGGTACTCTGCCCGGAAAAAACTGAGGAGAAAGATAGTGGACTGGAAAGTGTACGACAAGGACTTTCTCTCGGGCCTTAAATACACCTTGCACAAGTTAGCCCTTGGGAAATCCGCGGTTTCAAAGATCAGAAACACCAGCAACACACTTTGGGACTCATACAAAGAGGAATATAAAGGTTGGCTCGTTGAATTTCCCACGAGCAACGGTACCATGGATGAGTTAGAGCTCTCCACGAGCTGCGGTACCATGGATGAGTTAGAGGACATCGCAGATTTTCTACAAAGGGCTCTGATTACATCACACAAGAACAATTACCCTACAAGTACAATCAGATCTAGGAATGAAGCGAAGTGGTAGAACACCAACCTTGAAAAACTCCATAAAAAGACTAGAGCGATGTACCAGAGGGCAAACAGAACTAAACTCTCTTCAGACTGCGACATCTATAAGATGGCTTAGAATTAATACAAGAAGAACTTAACAATACACAAACAGGAAGATTGGAGGGGAGTTTGTGAGAAATCTAAGAGCATTCCGGAAACAGCGAGGCTCCACAAGATCCTGGCAGAAAATCCGGAGGATTTCCTCGGGCTCATAAGCCTCGATAATGGCGTGTTTGCCAATGACGAAGAAGCAACACTGAATCACCTGATAGAAGTCTAGTTCCAAGATTATCAGCCAACTCAAACGGACCGAGAGGAGGAATTCTGGGGCCAGGAGGATCTGAATGGCGTCTAACCAATGCTCTTACCAAAATCCTTGCCACTAACGAAACTATTCGGGGCAAGAATTGCCCTTAAACACGTGGCATCGGCATTGCTGATCAGGTCAACGTAATTCATTCTGAAGATTCTACATACAGTGGCTAAGAGATATATCAGAGATAAAGTGCTTTCAACCTTCCTACTGTACAGAGGGCAGAACGCATTTCAGGCCTGCTACTCTGTAGAAAATTCGCTCCATGCTGCAGTGTCAAAATTGGAGTAACACTTGAACAAGAAGATATGCTGAGGGTGCCTTTTTGGACATAGAGGATTTTTTCATGAATATCCCTCCAGAAGTATTTTTGCGGGAGACCTTAAGGTGCAGCGTGCCAAACCAGCTTGTAAGCTGGATAAGAAGCATGCTTCGCCGAAGGCGACTCGTAATTAAGTAGGGCCAATACCTAGTCAGATGAGCAGCATATATTATACCTTGGGTTACGCGCATGACTTTGTGATCCTAATCTGGGGTCTCATTTTGAAATTTTGTTGGTTCTTACAAAGTCAGCGCTGCGCATTGTTGAGCCCTGCTGTGACAGTTGAGGGCCCTTATTAAATCCGGAAAAGACCAGCATGGTAATTTTTACGAGAAAGTACAAAGTCTCGAAAGTTAAAACCTCTGCATTCCATGGTAAAAGGCTAATAATTTCAGACTTCGTTAATTACCCAGGAGTAATCCTAGACAGCAAACTGAACTGGGCGAACCTACTGGGAACCCAATGGAGAAAATTTTGTCTTGCCATTTTGAGTGTGTAGAAGAGCCTTTGGTTTGGCATGGGTTCTAGGGCCAAAAATGCTTGAATGGCTCTACTCCGCTCTCCTTAAACCAAGGCTCCAATACGCGGCCGTGGTGTGGTGGCCACAGATGAAACTTAAAAAAACGCAGGACAGGCTTTGACGATTGTAAATGCTAGCATTTAGGGGTGTTACGTAAGCAATGAGAACTACGCCCATAGCGGCGGTAGTATACATGCTCTGTGAAGAGCCCCTACGAGTTGCGAAAAATGCTGGAGCGGCTTACGCGATGTGCCGCCTTGCAAGAGCAAAAAGATGCACTTGGTTCACCAGCTGTCCAAAAATCGTAGTTCCAGAATATTTGGCACTTCTCGTTTTTCACAATTGACTCTTCCTCGAAGCGTTCGCGGTCAACACCGTAAGAGCGATAAACATGGTAATAAAGCACTCTTAGGGCTGCATTATGTGTGTAGATATACGTTGTTCCCGCGTGGGTGGAAATGACACCGTCCTGGCATGCGAAAATAAAAGCCTTTGTACCTGAATTAAGCCCCGATGATCTGAGAAAAGCAAAAGTTTGCTCCTTCGACAAGGACTGTTTTTCTACATTTCCGTGAAAGTGTCCATGTATTTTCTTGTAGAGTAGCTCTTGGTGAAATTTTGCAAACTCGGCTTTCTTCACTTCGGCATTTAGAAGTGGAGCACCTAGATGGAGTAATGCACTTTCCTCACTTCTGATGCTGAAATTGAGGCCAAGGGTCTCGGCCGCTTACTTCGCGGCATTGTGAAGGAACGCTCCTTTGCCAATTAGTTCGTGGTTCCTGTCCATTTGCAGGAGAGGATCTCTGCCATTGCCAACGATATAAACTGTACTTAGAACAATTCTGTTATGAAGACACTGGAGATTCAGAAGTCCGCGTCCGCCTTGACGGCGTGAAATGTCTAATCGCGGAACTGACGAACTGATATGCAATCCTTTATGGATATGCATGATATTACGTGTGGTGACGTCAAGGGCCTTAAGTTCGTTCTTCGTCCACTGAATCTGCCCAAACGGTTTGAGTAGAACCGGGACAGCAAGCATATTCGTCGCAAATACCTTGTTCAACACCGAAAGATTGGAAGACCAAATCTGCCGAAGAAAATGTTTGTATTTGCTTCGGAGAGACTCCTTTACTGATGCTACGTCCTGAATGCACCTTTGAGGCACGCCCAGATATTTATAGGTCTCTTCAGCGTTAAGATATCTAATAACACTTATATCCACAAGCTCAGGGTCTTGGGATCGCCAAAAATCTTTCCTTTCTTCAGATGGATTTTCGGCAAATTTATCCAATCCGAAGTCCATCCCAATCTCTCCTGTGTACTTCTTGACGATATTTATGGCAGTTTGAAGTTTTCTTTTACTAGAAGCATAGATCTTCAGTTCATCCATATAAAATGCATGAGTGACCGTATGCTCAGGCTGGTTAGTGTCGCCATAGAACACGGGACGCATTCTGTCTTGCCCATCCAATCTCCTTGTTCATTTGATGCAAACGTCTTTTGGTTTTTTGAATTATCGTCGGTTTGATCCTTCGATTTGAATCAGCTAAAGCTCGCGCAGCACCATAAACTGAGCAATTGATGGTCCAGAGGTCGGACTCTTGCGAGATTTCTCCGCGAAGGGAGGCATCCATTTCAGCCAGATCTTGAGGCTTAGGAGCAACTTGCATGTTAATGTTCCTTCTTGTCTTGAAATCGCGATCATCTCCCAAAAGGTGCCTGCTTTCCGTGCTGAAGGTCTGGGTTTATCTGGCACCACAGAGTATGTATACGCGCGATGAAGCCTCGGTGAACAGGGATAATGCTGGCATCGTAGCAGTCTAGCAAGTCATCCTTGAGTTGATTCGTCCACTCAATGTGGGCGTTTTGCCGGTTCGTCGCCGTGTTTCCATTTAAATTATTTTCAGCACCCCGAACTCTAGGATGATCGGCATTGTTTGCCGACCCATTGTCGGGTGCTCTGCGCGTTCGATCGTTTTGAACCGCATCTACCACTTTTCGTCGTCCGGTATCCCAGAGTCGCCGTTTAAGACATCTCACCCAGGTGCCATTCAGCTTTCGGCACGGTTGTTACGCCTACGCTTAGGGGTTATTCCTTCGGGACATAATGAGGGCCTAAGAGTGCTTTATTACCATCTTTGTCGCTCTTAAGGTTTTGGCCGCAACACTGTCCTGCCGAACTATCCGAGGAAGATAGTCAATTGTCCAAAACGAAAAGTGTCAAATTTTTTGGAACTACGATTTTCGGACAGTATTAAGGGCATGTGATACTTCAATCGGGTTCAGTTCCCCCGGGTTTTTGTCCACAAAACTTAAAATTTGTAAAAACTGAATTCGGAGATGCTATAAAATAGAATAACGGACGTCGCTGAACTCTTTTTTTAAGGGATAATAGCAAAAAAAATATATTCTGCTAAATAAAATTTTTCTGTGTATGCACTATTTGGGGGTTAGGATCGGTTGTCAAGTCTCTGTCATTCCGATTGCCTACAAACAAGTTTAGTTCCGGGACATTAGTTACTATGTTTTATTACTTGTCCTAAGTTTTCGACCAAAAATATTGTGTAGTTTGAAAGTAAAGCTGCGGGGAGAATTGTAACACACATAACCTCAAAATACACACATATTAATCAAATTTAGCAAAATGAAATTTTTAAAATTATTCCACAATAGAAGAGTTCAGGGACGTCCGTTAGCATGTTCGCTATCATTCCCCAAATTTTTAAGGCAAAATCTTTATTATTGTAGGAAAAAAGCCGGGGGAACCTAACACTGCTAAAATCGATCATTGTTTATGTATCACATGCCCTTAAGACCTTAAAAGGAAGCTGCAACGAGTGTACGGGAAATATTCGGTTAAAGTTATAGTCCTCGTGATCGGTGCTCTCGGAGGTGCGAAACTATCACTGGTTCGTAACCTTAAAGCCATACCCGCATGCCAATAATATGCCAAGGCACTTGCGAGATGGATGCGTGGCCATATGTGTGATTTACCGCGGTTCTACTGGAAGCCGGTGTCATTTTTAGATGGCAGTTGCTCCCAGTGGTACCGTGTGGTTTTTATTTAACCCTTTTTTTTAATTGAATTTTTGAATTGGATTTGAATTTGTCTAAATTTAATGAAAAAGTGATTATACTCATATAAGTTTCTTAAATCCGATGTTAAAGCATCATATATGTGTATTTATACAACTTGTAACAGTCGTGTACCGTAATGTTTTTGGGACGTATATTAGCATTCTCATCATTTATGATGGAAGGTATTAAATTTGTTTGATTTTGGACATATACAGTTTTCGTCAATTCTGGAACTTTTGAGACATCCTTAGTTAAAAACAAATATTTTGGCGATCATGTATGTTTGTCTAATTAAATAAAAAATAATAATAATCTGAATTAAATAATAATATAAATTAAGAGTTCATTTGGTACGGTACTTTGTGGTCCAACAAGACAGGTCAAGTACGTTAGCCAGACTTCTATCGTCAATATTTATGGTTTTAACCATGAAAAATGAAAATTGGGAAATGAATCAGTTTCGAAGGAGTTTTTTAAATAGATTTTTCTTTGTCATACTTTTTTGTGGTCTAAGAAGGTCGATCAAGTTTATTAGTCAGCCTTTTACCACTAATGTTTATGGTTTTAGCCATGAACTATTGCTAATGAAGATTATTGCAGAATAAGTAATAAAATAATAAATATTAATATAATAATAGAATAAAATGTGTACTTTATATTTAAGAATATCTGAATAAGTAGTCCCGGGTGTAGTTACATCAAAATAATATAAAATGCATTTAATATATAATATAGTTGAACATAATACAGAATATTTCTTGTTTTGGATATACGTTAATCGAGTGCAAAGCGCGACACACGTGGTGAGAATGTATTCGTTTACCGAACGCTCCGGCGCAGCGGGCACATTTTTAATTTGAATTCGAATCGGTATTTGTTTTCGTATGGCACAAGTCTTGAGACATGCAAAAAATAGTCCAAGAGATAAAATTTTATTTATTTCTTAATTTTATTACTGTAATTCGATTAAAAATGTATAAGTTATATAGTAATGTTCGGTAACAGTCGTGGCCTACTCTTCTTATATTAAAATTACCATTAAAATAAATTTAGCAATATTTTTTAACTCCTATTTGATCCCATATGTATATTAGACCTATATTTTTTTACTCTTACAAGGATTCTAAACAAAAAAAACATAATAAATAATTTTTTGTGTAGTTGTTTAAATAATTGAATAAACCTTAATTAATGTTTAATGTCAGTAGATTTAATATTTTGTCGGAGAACTACTACTTTGAACTTCGCAAAAAAAATTGAGATAGAACAATTATTCCTTTTATAAGAATAAAATTTTCTTCTCTTATGTCTGGGAACATTGAATAATTTCTAAATTTAGGTTTATTTAAAAAAGAAGAATCGAATCGATTACGTATCAGAAAAAATTTCAAAATGCAAATTTTTTAATGTGTAAGTTCCATGCATTAAAATAGAAAAAGTTTGAAGGTAGAGCTATAAAAATATATACTAGGTTAGGATCGAAATATGTAAATAATATACTGGAAGTGTAACAGAAAATATGCCCCGTTTCCATTTTGGAAACTTTGTGAACGCACATATTAAGAATTACAATGTAACACATTGGAGAGCAATACATATGAGTTAGGAGGGTCAACATCAGTAACAAATACAATGTACTATTTTTGTGACAATATTTTTAAAAGGTTTTCTCGATGATCATAATTATATGGTCGTTTTGATTAAAATTAAAGATATTCATGTTTGAGATGAATTTAGAGAAAATCTGTTATTTAGTTACAAACTCAACAATATTATTATAAGACGTACTAAAATAATCTAAATTGGTAACTAAATTCATAAAAGTTGTACCTTCTTTCTTAATAAAAACTATTTCAGCAAAGGCAATTTTATAATCATTAGGTTCAATATGTGAAATTTCTACCTCATTCCATTTTATAAAACTGCAGTCGCCTCCGTGTTCTTTCGTTAAGTGTTGACTTATAGCCTTATGATATTTTTCATCTAATCTGATGTTATTCTTATATTCTTTGACTCTGATTCGTAGCGGACGTTTCAATTGGCCAATGTAAGCTTTTCCGCAACGGCATGATATGCTGTATATAACATTACATTGGTCCAAAGTATCGAGTCTGTCTTTCCCTAACTTAACTAATTTGTCAAGCTTAGTATCGACTCTAAAAACACTTCTAATATTATCAGTTTCATTTAGAAGTCTTTTTATGTTATGTGAAATTTGGCCTAGAAAGGAAATTGAGATAATTGCTTTTGAGTTTTGTATAGTACTTTCATTATTGATATTGTCGTTCAATTAATCTTTTGCTAGTGTACTTATCAATAAGATTATTTGGATAGCTATTATAGAATAACAGTTTTTTAATCAGTTTTAAATTTTCTGAGTGAAGAGAAACGTCGGCTAAAGGAATGGTTGAATCAACAAGATTTTTTACCATTCCAATTTTATGCTGTATGGGATGATTAAAAAATAGTTAAAATATCTTCCTGAATAAGTTTTTTGCGGAATAAATTAATTTTTATAATATTTTTTCAGATCTTATTACATCTTAATTTAAAAAACCAATTGAATTTTTTTCTTCGCTTTCGATTGTTAATTGTAGTATGTTGTGATAGGAATTAAAAAGTGAGACGATCAATTCTATTTTATTTTCAGAAGTAATTAAAAAAATGGAAATCACACATTGAGAAACTTGCACGAAATCTTATTAAACTATTTAAGGTATTCTTTTCTTATATTTTTTATATATTCTGATTATCACAATATGTTGGTTCGATCTCACAATTCAATATGGTTGTTATACAGATCTGATGAGGGAAACCAGATGAGTTCCAAAATGTATTCGATTCGCTTCTTCTT
This sequence comes from Andricus coriarius, assembly GCA_932066315.1. Lineage (NCBI taxonomy): Eukaryota > Metazoa > Arthropoda > Insecta > Hymenoptera > Cynipidae > Andricus > Andricus coriarius. The sequence goes on from CAKNWT010332884.1 coordinate 37,012, forward strand.
TTTTAAATAAATTTAAACTGTTAGTCTCGAGATGTCGTATTTATTAGGTTCTCTTAATTAAATTTATAAATAATTATTCCTTTTATTAATATTATTATTCTTATGCTGTTGCAAGCTCATCAGTCGTGTCCCATCCAATATAAAAAGTTCTCTTGACAGAAAAAAAGCCAGATATTATTTGACCCCACTATCATGATTGCACAGCTGAAATGGTCTTCTAGCATTATTTGTAGCAAGCTAATTCTGAATCTCTCGTAATAAGACCAGCTTATACCTATGTGAAAAACTGAATTTATGTGAAAATGACCCATATTTAAATACGGTTCTTTCAGAGAGTATATGTACAATCTCGAATATTTTAGTATTGCAAGGCCTATGCCTAACTATAATTCGTCGCCCTAGAGTTATCCTACGCCATGTCCACTTTTTGAAATTTTTGAACTATTATTATTTACAGAATTATTTACAGAATAATGTAAACTATCATTCTGTTAAACTTTTTACTTAAGAATTTAATTATAAATAGTTCATTTATAAATATTTTGTGGACATGGCGTACTATAATTCTGAGAAAAAATGAATTTTTTGAATCTCATATTACGTCATGTGCAAAATCAATTTTCCACATCAGCTAAAATACATTCATAATAGTACTAAAATTAGCGTTAATATTTTCTTGATCATGCATCATTTTCGACCGATTTCGACCTCTTATTGCAGAAAAACTATTTTCGGACGGAACAAGTAACTTTTTTGTCACTAAATTCTTAGGCGAAGATGCGATTCATAACCTAAGCCTCTAGCGATTTTCCTCGGGTTGTAAGCAATCGAGAGCAGCTATAAAAACAAATTTTTCTAATTAATTGATACAAATTCGATTTAAAACAAATTCGTTATCGTAATCGATCTTATCACGTTATCTAAATATCGCAAATTGATTCAGCGCTCAGATACAAAGTATTCCTTGTAAGGTATCATTTGCTTTTAAGGAAATGTTGTCCGATTTTGTCAAAAATTAGTATGCATCTTCATTTCTTTATAACTACACAAAATTCGTAAATAAGAGCTTATGCCTTTTTAAATTATTAATAATAAGGAATACCTACAACGTCTTTGTACCTATATTAAAGATTAAAATACAATATCCTTTATAATTTTCTCAAGAAGAGAAGCTGAATTATTTCTCGCACAATCGGAGTTTAGTTCTATACTTACTTTCAAGTAACAAAACGAGGCTTTGGTATGATTTTGCCTTATTCTAGAAGGAAACTTATAGTGTACAATACATATGCACACCTATAGTAACAGTGTACATAGTAGTGTAGTTCATTTCGAAACTACCCAAGGTTCGCGTCGCTTCGTCGCAGCCGTAACAAGCTTATGAAAAATGGTTCCCGCTGGGAAAGAGGGTGGCTGGTGGATGGGGGTCTAGGTTGCTTGTAGACGGGGGTGGTAGCAACGACGGAGACGTGGTTGAAGGTGGGGCATAATTTCGAAGAGAATGCCCTCGTTTATCTGAAAATTCTCTCCCTCCTCGCCACCCAACTCCAATGCTTGGGTTGAGGAGGGTCGGTTGAAACTTTACCCATTTTTCCCCCTCAACTCCCCCAACTCACCCCTTGCCTTCGAAGCTCGAACCACTTTACCAGTCTACCAGTGGTACCATCACCGGTAACCGCTGGTAACCGCCTGAAGGCACCGGGGTTGTTCCGGCCATCCAAGAGACGAGGAGGAAAGGAGATAAATAGAGCAAAGGAGAGAAAAAGGAGATAAAGATAGGAAAGGAGGGAAAGAGAGAAAAGGTTAAAGATATTTGAAAGTTATAGTGAAGTGGGAAGGATAGGAAAGGTAGGAAAGGAGGGCAAGATAGGAAAGGATGGGAAAGGGGTAGCAAGATGATATTTTCTTATCTTCTCATTACTTAATTTTACGATTGCCCCTGATACGACTCCGGGCGTTGCCATGGATACCCCTCTTAAGTGCCCCATAAAAAGATGAAAGGCACGCCACCATATTTCCCCTTCACTTCTTCGGCACTCTGCCCGGTACTTCGAGCGGTCCAATAGCTCCTCCCGTGTACTTGTGGAGTGGTGTATTTTCAGTGATTCATTTTTATTGCTAGCTGAATGTACTCAATATTACGTGTGGAATTTGAATAGACGAGACATATGCTCGTAAACTAATACTGGATCGATACACAATACAGTTCCGTTTAAATTGACAGATTTCAAGAGTTCATTATAAGAAAGAAAATATTTGGCTACTTGTTAATCGTATCTGTTCACCAGATATGCATATCTAAAAATAAATATGCTATTAATAATAGATTTAATGCTTTCACGATGATTCATATTGATAAATTTAAATTCAAAAGTCTACATTGTGGCAAAGTCTACATTGGAGAAACCGGGAGGGCGGTGAGCCAACGTGTAAAGGAACATGAAAGTAAAGTCAGGCTAAAACATTTCACGCAATCAGCACTAGCTGAGCATCATATTGAAACAGGACATAGCATTTTGTTTGACAAGACAACAGTCATCGCAAAAACACAAAATATTTTTCGAAGAAAACATAGAGAAGCAATCGAAATCTTAAAACACCCTAATAACATCAATAGGGACAATGGATATAATACCAATCCGATTTGGCTTTCCGTCCTCCCGGGTTTTTTAAAAAGGACTTGATTGGCCAATCAAGTTCGAGCATTCCCTACCATGGGGCGCTCTGGCCAATCACAGGCATCGTTAGAGAATATATATAAGAACAAAATAAACCTGAAACTTCAGTTTCAGGTCAGCCCTGAAGAAGTGAACTGCAATGTTCATGAAACGTCGGCAATCTCGTAGTTTTGCACACGATTGATACCCGAAAAAGCTTTAAATTTTGAATTTAAATTTATCAAATATGCTATTCTTTTTAATATTAAGAAATGTCCTTTTTCTTAAGAAAACCATTCTCTCATCCCTCTAGGGGTTTGTTACAAAAATTGATTTACGTGACAGTTTTTTAAAATAAGTAAATAAATTCCCGATTAATAAAGGTTGGAAAAATCGTCTGAAAAAAATGCTGGTTTCTCTTCTTGTATTTCTGCATTCATTTCTGTCACATTTTAAAAAAGCGTTATTAAAATTCTGGACGAACAGACAACCTTAAACATTACCCTTAGTCAACCTTAAACAACCTTAAATCGTACCCTTAAAGTAAATTTAAAAAAATCTTCTTTTGTCTCCGCATCGTAGACATAGTCAAAAGCACAAAAAGCATCAGACTTCTTATTTAAAGACCAAGAAATTTGTCATGAGATCTAAGTTACCAGAAAAATATTTTGGAACAATTATATTTAAACCTGTATAGCAATAATTCTATAAAAATATTGGCTCAACATCAGTAGATCAATTTTCTCAATTTTCTGACTATGAAATATGTGATATATGTTATTAGGAATGTATTTTCAATGCATTGAGATAATAGTACATAACGAAGCTTGACCATCAAATAATTTTTATTGACTTTCAAAAAAAAAAAAAATCTAAAAGTGACGTATTATTTGCTATTTCACGGTCAAATGAATTTTCAGTGTCAAATTTAGGTATATTAGAAAAAATGTGCACTCAATTCAAACACTGAGAATTCATTTTATTGTTAATTAAAAAGCAATATTTTACTTTTAAAAAAGTTTTTGTAATTTAAAGTCAATAAAAATTATTTCAATGTCTTTTAAATTTTAAGGTTCTTTAGGCAGGGTGAAAAGAAGTTCGATGGCATTATTACTGTACAGATTAAAATTAACTTGGTACGCAAAAAGGAAGAAGTCTGTCGCTCTTAGTGCTTTTTGACTATATCTACAATGTGGAGACGACAGGAGATTTTTTTGTAACTTTAGGGGTGCATTCTTGATTCCTAAAGAAAACTTTACATTTCTATTAGAACTACGAATAAAGAACTTTTTTTCGATACGCCCTGATATACTTGGCACTGTAAACTTTTTGCCCGTGTCTTTTCGTCTGAAATTTTAAGAACCTTTTTTTTCAAATGTCATAAAAACTAGTCTAGAAATCTTAAATTTTTGACACACTACGAAAGAAAATAAAGAAAATTCTTCAGGCTACTTTTTGCTTTTTTTACAAGAATCTTCTCGAATGTTTAAAATATCAATAATCAAAGGATAACTTTGTAATTTCGTATCACACTTACCCCTATCGACCCTAGATTTTTTTCGATCCATTTTTGCATATTTCTTTATATTTACCCAACACTCTTCGTTAAACAAAAGAAGTCACATAAAATAAAAGGTGCAATTTTTATATGCGTAGATTTTTCTAAAGTACTTTTAACCAAGAAAAAAATAAATAATAATGCAATTATCCTTACCTAAAAGGCAATCGAAATTCAATCTAAATAAATTTGCTATATTCGACCAGCCGTAATAGTTGTGCAGAACACAATATTTCTATAATTTCTTTTGTTAATAATTGAGTATTTATTAAATTGCATAGCACGATACTTCATTTACAACTTGTAGCCAGAAATATAGACTGAATTTTAAATTAGCTTCCACTTCATAAATGAATGAAAGACATCGAATTCCAGAGATATAGTATCAATCAAATCTCTGAAGAAAGTAATTTAACTGCACAACAGAAAAAATATATATCAACTGAATTTTGACAAGGTTTGAATCTACAAAAAGCAGTGGATTCAATTATTTTAAAGTTGATTAAGAAAAAATTTAAAAAAATGGAATTACGGCTATTAGCTATTAAGAAAAGTGACGATGAAGAAAATTTTCAGGACAAAAAGAAAAAGGAAATAAAAACATGAAATTAATAGTCCAAAAAATGGTAAATGCTGTATCCTGCACCCGTGATTGGTAAGTAAATAAAATCACCATTTTTACAGTCCCAAATTTTTCAATCCCGAACTTGATATACTGGAACATTTCTGCTCAAAGAAAACTTACTACTACTTACCGGGAAAATTATTTAAATTTTGTTCTATGAAAATTAATATAACATTCTTGTTTATATATCTCACAGTTGTTGAACTATTGAGTAAAAATTACATTTCTTCCAAAAAAATTCAAATGTATAAATATTCTATATTCTGACTTTTAAAGTACATATATGGATTGTAAATTTTCCATAAACATGATTTTTTAAACCAAAGTGTCACTACTTTACCCAAATTTATACAACTAAACTGTTTCCAATTTCAAAAATAAGTGAAAAGCCATGAAATATAGTTATTTGTTGAAGAAATGTTGTCTTTTAAAAAAATCGTATTGACGATTTCCGCTACAGAAGGATTTACTTTCAAAATTTAGAAAAAGCATAGTTGTAGAATATTGCTTACCAAAAAAATAAGCCATCATTTATTAAAATTCAACCATTTTTCAAAAACTAGTAAGAAGAGATAGTAAGAAAAAATGCAATTGCAAAAAATTTCGTCAGAATAAACGATGTTTGTTACTTTTAAAATTTTTACATTAAAAATCATGTTTTTGATTTAAAATTACATCATTAGTAATATTACTTAGGTTTTTAAATTCATAGAAAAATTTTTTTCCCAGATATCTGATTTTTGGCACGACAAATACCTTAATACATATCTACGTCAATATTAAGCATCCTCCGGTTTGCATCATCCTCCTAATATTTAAATATTTTTCAGTGACTCTAATTGACATGGGAGAAGCTAGAGTAGATTACTGAACCTCACCTGCGTTGCCTTATCTGAAAAGCAAGAATTACATCAATACTGCACATGAGCGCAATAATTGGTTTCTTTTTTTACCCCCAATTTTCTGACCGTATAGGTCGCAAGTACATATTATCTTCATTTGCTGTATTTCAAATAATTTGATGGGTTCTGATTATTGTACCACAGGGTGTGAGCATAGTCTACACATCCCAACTTATCGGTGGTATTGTTTACAAGGGCGCTCTGATCATGAAAGCAATATAGGTGGATGAAGGTGATAGGAGATATAAGTGAAATTGCTTAAAAATAAAAAAAGAATTAGGGGATCTTTCATCTTCTTCGGAAACACAGGTTACTTTCTTGAGATTTTAATTATACTGTCTCATCTGGAGCTTTTTTTCCATATGATGCAATGAATTTGGTTCTTCTTTCTTCACCGTTATGATTTATTGCCATTTTTCCTTTCATGCCAGGATCTTCATACTTATAGTTGAACTGTAATGAGGAAAAAGAAGCTGTAAAAAGTTTTTCAAGACTACGAGGAACGACAAATTCAAAAGCCAATTGCTAAGGAAAAATAACCAGAGTGAAAGAAGCTATAACTAAGGTTGAAAGGAATAAGAGACACAGTCTGTTAACATTATTTCAAAATGAACCTTGTCTTAAGGGCTTCATCATTATTCTTCTTTAAGAAACAGGCATCATGCTGTCTGGAATGCACGTAATTAGAGCTCATTGTCAGAAAATTTTTTATTATAGTGGGTTTTCCACAGCTCCTGAACATTCTACAGTAATATTGACGTTTATTATATAGTATTTGTTGGAGGTACACCTGACGCTCCTCTGCAATAATATGTTCATTAAGTCTTTTTATAGTAGGGCTCCTCTTCTTTTAAAAATTTTACATTAACATTGAAGATTTATCCTTTACTTCTGGGATAGCTTTAGTTGCTTTAATATTTTTTTCAAATTTCTTGGTCTGTGGGGATTTCTACTTCACTGGTCCTACTTTCTTCAGAGCTTTTTTCACTTGACGTCAAAAGTATGCTTGCGCCTGTTTCGTATTGTCTTCAATCAGTATGTAAATTATGCCTGAAACAAAGGGAAAAACTTTGGAGAAAATACAAAGTTCACTATACTGAAGAAATGTGTCAAATGAAATTAAGAAGATATAATTTCGATATGAGGAAATTTTATTTCCCGCGACAGGAGGTAGCAGGAATTAATCGTTGTACTTTCGAAATAATTCCGAATGATTAAGCCGACGTGTTGGAAATCTTCCGCGCGATCAAGCCCTATTCTAAGCTATTTCTTGCTGATCACTCTCCTCCCTCTTACCGACGTTGGTGCCTTCTTCGAGGCTCCTTTATCCTATAGTATCTATCTTCATTTTCTTAATCGCTCTATCCCCGGCCACCCTCCAACCCCTTGGAATAAAATGGCGACCGCTGACGAAGACATATTACCTCAACGATATTACAAGAGGTCTGAAAGGAAATTTGAACCATAAGATACCTGTTTTATTGAAAGAATCTGAGTCATCACTTAAACCCTCCTTCAAAAACTGTTAGCACACACGATTTTCTTCAAAGTTTCAAGGATGTCGAGTCTTTACTTTATTTTTCTTATAAGAAGACAAGTTTCTCGACGTAAACAATTGTTTAACAATGTGTAATAAAATTAACCAGTGTCCGTGCGAGCTTACTTTAACTATACCCCTATGTATTCCTTTCTCCTTTGTAATCATCATGAAATTTCGACCTTTTGTGGATCACCTGGTGAAAAATCACATTTTTTATCAATAATTCAACAAGAATGCATTTTCCATCAAAACTTTTTCCCTAATGTTTGACCTTTACATCTATAGAAACATTTTTCTTTTTCTGCATTTCAGAAAAAAAGGCTACACTGAAAAAAATGGTATAGCTGTTGTAGCTAGAAATATATTGCTGGGGAGATATAGCTGAATTTCCAATAAAGTCTAGGTAGGACTGCAAACTAGATAGCTAAGATATAAAAACCGTCTATCTCCTGCAGGCAGATTTGGGAGATAAATCTATCACCACTTGCTAAACATTCTAGCAGTCATGCGCAAACATCGTATCTCCTATAATTGGTTTGCTCGTGGCAGCTAAATTTTCTAGGTACTGTACCTATACTTTGCTGCAAGAAAACCTGTTCAATACAGCTAACTATTTAGGAAGACGAAATCCAGCGATACTTTCTAGCTGGAATAGCAAGAATTCTAGGTAATATACCTACCAAATTTTTTCAGTGTATCCTTATTAATTTAAAATTTTATTCAATCATATTTTATATTAAAAAATCAATTTTTCACGTGTGCTCACCTCTACATCCTAATCTATACAACCAATTGGTATCAAATTTTAACGAGAAGTCAGTAGGGACCAATTCTCAATCATTTTTGCAGGAATTTTCGATATCTTGAGTAGTTTTAAAAATTGTGCATGTTTAGTGTAAAAACCGAAAATTGAGAGATGACAAAAATAAAAAAAGTTTAAAACATACTTAAAATTTTGAAAATTCTTGCGATATTTGTCAAGAATATCTGACGACGGATTTCTCATTAATATTTGATATAAATCGGTTAGATAGATTAGGCTGCACAGGTGAAAAATTAAATTTTTTATCAATTATTCAACAAGAATGAATTTTCCATCCAAACTTTTTGCATAATGTTTGAACTATACATCTATAGAAACATGTTCCCCTTATGTATTTCAGAAAAATAGGCTATCCTTATTAATTTAAAATTTTAGTCAACCATATTCCGTGTTAAAAAACTAATTTTTCACGTGTGCTCACTTCTACATCCTGATCAATAGAACCAATTGGTATCAAATTTTAACGAGAAGTCAGTAGCAACAGATTCTCGATACTTTTTTCATGAATTTTTGATATCCTAAATAGTTTCTAAACTTGAACGTATACAGTATAAACAATAATAATCCAGAGATGACTAAAGTGGTCAAATTTGTAAAAAATATTCAAGATATCGAAAATTATTGCAATGTATATCGAGAATATGTTGCTACACACGTATTATTGAAATTTGATGTAAATCGGTCGGATAGATTAGGCTGCGGAGATGAGCACATGTGAAAAATTTAATTTTTTTATAATCATTGAACAATAATGCGTTTTTGATAATGCGACTCTTCTTATATTGAATGAAAATTAAAAAATCCAATCGAAATTTTAATTCAATAATATAGTACCATATAATTGAATTTAAGAATAAATTACTTCAATTTTTCAAATTTAAATTTTTAACGAAAATTATTCAAAAAATTAATTAATTTGTCATGTTCAGTAACTTAGTGATTTTATTTTAAATTTCATTTATTGAGCGTACATATCTTATTATTTTTTTAAATTACAAAAACAAACACGAAATGCCACCCAGAATGTCTGATTGGCAGAAAATCTGCCAATTACACTCTAAAAACAGACTATTGACTGTCAAACGATTCCTTTCACCGTTAAAGGATTTTCCATTTAAAATTGGCATGAGAGGAAATCCTTTCACAGTTAAAGGATTGTCCTTTCAAATGCTATCCTTTAACTGTGAAAGGATTTCTTTTGATCGTGAAGTGAAATCTATTGTCGGACCAAAGAAAGAATAATTTGTACGTTAGAAGAAAACTTACTGTTTGATATTAGGTGAGGTTATGCAGATCAAAAATTGTTCTTTCAGTACACGTACCTTCCAAAGTTTTCGCCTCACAACCTCGAATTGCTAATTTTTTTAAATAAATCCATTTTCTACATTATTTCGCATGTCTTTTTACTTAATTTATCAATTAATAAATAAATTGTGTGCTTAACGATATTCACTGATGCGCAGGCGCACTTTCTCCGCTAGCCAAACAAATGAAATCCTTTAATGGTTAAAGGAATTCTTTTCAAAGTAAAAAGAAATCGTTTTACAGTAAAACTGCTTCCGTTTTGCATTTAATGGATAAATCTTTGAACAGTGAAATAATTCTATTGGTGGACAAAAGAAATCGCCTTAATTTCCAAGACCGCATTATGAAAGGAACGTAATTTTACTGTTGATAGACTTCTTCTTAGAGTGTACAACTACATTAATTTGTTAAACCAAATTTGGCCTAGTAATTTGGAAAAAATTATTCATAATATAATATATAATTAATTTTTTGTTGTTATAAAGTGCACTAAATAAATCAAACAAAAATTTTAAGAAGACACATTAGACATTATAAAATATAATCCCACCAAGTTGAATAATGTCTAAGGTGGCTTTATAAAATGTATTATAAATTTTTGTAGGGCACTATAAAAAAAATCTTCATTATATATTTTATTATAAATATTTGTTTTTGTCAAATTACTTAAGAAACTTTGTTTTAGCAAATTCATATAACTCACCGTACAATAAGTAAACCAGATTCAATTGTTTTACACTGAAAATATCAGCATGAAGTTCTTCTATTCAAAAACAGGACACTTACAAAATGATACCGTAAGAAAGAGATCTCTAGTTTTCACAGTTTTCATGTTATTTTTTATGGATGAAACAAAAAATTCTACAAGTCTTCTTTCAGAATTTTTACGTATCTCGTATCTTTTGGTGTAATATTTAAATTTTCGATTTTTGAATGTCCATTTAAAAAAATAAATTAAAAATGTGGAGTTCTGTCAAAAATTGGTTCAAAGAAATGTCGTAAGAATGTTGAAACACTGAAATTCCTCTAAAAACTTTCCCCCATATTTCGCGTCGTTTGGCTCAAAATGTGAATTTTCGATTTTTAAATAATATTCAAGATAAATAAAACCAAAATAACAAGTCCTATCAAAAAATTGTTAAAAGAAATTTTGTAGAATATTTTAAAAGATACAATTGCACTTTAAGACTTTTTCTCGTATTTTGTGTTGCTTGGCTCAGAATTTGAATTTTCGATTTTTTTATAGTATTTTTGAAAAATAAAACCAACTAATTAAGTCTTATCAAAAAATGGTTTCAGGGAAAATTATAGGGCTTTTTAAAAGCTATAATTCTTCTCTTAAACTTTTTTACTTATCTGTCGTCGTTTGGATTTAAATTGCCTAAAATCAATTCGTTTTCGATGCATAAAACATAAAAAAGCAAATCCTATCGAAAAATGGGTAAGACAAAGATTGTAGATACAGTAAACTTCCGAATATTTTAAAGACCGCTTATTTTAAAGATCACATATTTTAAACCCCCTACACGCACTTATTTTAAATTGCGCAGTTTCGTCATCTCCCACCAAGGTCCCAGTATACTCTCATCCGCGTCAGTGAATGACCAATAAACAAAAAGAGGCCTGAAGAGCGCCCTCGTTAGTTTAAACTGAGTATTTTTTCACGTCATTGGTATTCCCACCTCAAATTTCGTATAGTTTATTGTATTTCGCGAAACACTTAAAACACTTGAAAAATATTACTATCAAAACCCTTATAACGCACCTTTAAGTTTCGGAGATTTTCTCTAAAAAGTCGTATGCAGTTGCAGTACCATGCACTAACCTCCCTGACGGCTGACATTTCGACCTATCGACGTCATGCCACAAAACTCACTATGCCGCGAAATATTTGCGTCGTTTTTTGATTCTAGAATATTCATTTTTAGTTGGCAAATTGTCGTACGCCAACAAAAACATTTGAAAGACACTTGAAAAACACTGATTGCACGCATGCAGACTAACAGACGGCGACTTTTTCAACTGCGCAATAATAAGCCGGATATCCACTCCCCTGAACCGTTTCCCCAATATTTGTACTCGACGGAGTATTCGCGCACTGGGCAACCGTTTCTCGCCCTACGCGCTGAGAAACTGCATGGGCCAGCAGTTCTTGGAAAATCGGGTGTGTTTATTTGCATTATTATTGATAGTATTTATTACTGATTTCAAATCACCCGCGCTTTTTACTTGAAAAAGTAGTCACAGGCGGCGATCGATACAAGATCGGGGCAGCCAATGAGCGTCGTGGATAAAAATAAACTACCGAATCGCGGTAAGGGTGGGGCCCCCTCCAGCTTTAAAATATTTGGTCGGGTACGTGTCAAGGACTTTAAAATATTCGGAAGTTTACTGTATTTTAAAGGGCTTCAATGCTACTTCTACCCTATTTTCACTTATCTGTCATCGTTTGGCGAAAAAAATGGAATATTCGATTTTTCAATGGCATTTTTGATGGATAAAACCATAACCGTTGGTCACAGAATGCTGGTTAACGAACTTGTCTTTTCTCTTAGGACCTAAAAAAAGTGTGCCAAAGCTCGATTTGATCCATTCATTTTTTTAGAGTTATCGTGTTTACGGACGGACGGACTTACAGACAGACGCCATCGCTAAAACTTGATTTTCGGCTTCAGGGGATCTCAAACCGTGGAGATCCGTTGAAAAACTGTGGTGTCAAATTTCGGAAAATTCTAGTACTTTCTCAATCATAAATGATGAGAATGTAATAAATTATATAAAATTTCATCTCTCTTTTTGGTCGAACAACTTTTGTCTAGCAATTTTGTTTTTGGTACCTTTTGTCGTTTTTCCACAAATTTTTATTTTCAATGTTATTTTTCAAGATTGAAACAAAAACTACACAGTCTATCAAAAACTGATTAATAACAAATTTGTAGCTCTTTTTTGGTTAAACAACTTTTGTGTTTTTTTTTCGTAGCTTGTGTCGTTTGTCCAAAAATTTAATTTATAATATATATAATTTAATATATAATATAATTTATATATAATATATATTTTATATATATATATATATATATATATATTATATAATTTAATATAATATCATTTATATTTATATTTATAATAATTAAAAACTACGCGTCCTATCAAGAAGTGATTTAAACGAATTTGTAAATCTTTTTTTTTTTTGGTAGCACAATTTTTTTCTGCTGATCCTTTTTCGTATCTTGCATAGCTTGACCACAAAATTAAATTTTTGATTTTTTATTATTTTTTGAGCGATCAAAATTTGAATTTTCGATATTTGGAGAAAATTCAAAAACTTTTCATTTTTGATTGATTTTTTAAATTATGTAAATACTATAACTCTGATAATATTCTTTTTATTGAAAAAAGTCATGGTGATAAATTGTTCGGCTGCCTGCGTATTACAAATAGCCGTACATAAAATTTTTGAATCTTAAAAAAAATTGTCTCGACATTTTGAAAATGCTTAAGTTTTTGAATATCTATCCAAAATGGCTGATTAACGAACTTGTTATTTCTTTTAGGACCTAAAAAAAGTGTGCCGAAGCTTGATTTGATCCGTTTATTTTTTCGAGAGTTATCGTGTTTACGGATGGACAGATAGACAGACAGACGCCATCGCCAAAAGTTGATTTTCGCCTTCAGGTGGTCTCAAAACGTGGAAATCCGTTAGAAAACTATAGTATCAAATTTCGGACAATTATAATACTTTAATTTCTCAATCAGAAATGATGAAAATATAAAAAGTCAAGAGAAGAAAAATGTTCCTTGGAAAAATTGATACAAAATATATTCCTTAACTATTTTTATTCTCATCATATCGTTTTTTTTTTTGTAAGAAAAGTTAAATATTTAATATTATGGGGCATAACTGTTTCTTTTTATAATTTTGTAAAAGAGAAAAGATTATAATAGATCAAATTTGATTTCATTAACCCTAGAATAATTTTGTATTCTTAAAAAATCCTATTACTTATATTTTTTTATGATTTAAAAAAGGTTTTTATTGGAATCTTTAATAATTTTTGGTCCTATAAAAATCTCTAATCGCGCTATCATTAACTTATTAGATAATAATTGTATGATAAGAGATTTTTTAAATCAGAAATGATTATACATTTCGCTAAAAAAAATATTAATCGAAGACAGAAAAAAACAATAAGATTTTTCGAGAAGGAAAAATGCTCCTCACATTGTTCAAATGTAACTGTAAGTATGAAAGATTAAATTTTATAACTAAAAATCAGTTGTCAAAACCTAAAAAGCGTTTTTCTCAAAACTGCATTTTCAAAAACGGCTGCAACTCTAGCTCAAAGAAAAATTAACGAATCGATTTGAAATTTGGCTCGAATATTCGTAACATGTTTTTACATACCATGTACTAGGATCTTTTCGATATTTCAAAAAATATATATTTGCCGAGCAAAAAACGAGCGTTTTTTTTTGTGAAAATTTGACAATTTTTTTCAAAACGCTGCCATTTTTTTAATTTTCAATATTTTCAAAATATCCTAGTTCATGGTACGGGGAAAGTCATCTAGTTTAACGTGAAACAAAATAATTTCAGATACTGGCATTCTGAAGACCTCTACAACTGCAGCCGATTTACAACTTCATTTTTGGATGAATCGACATCGGAGTGTATAACTCGGCTTACAGTTTATATTTTTTCATGAAATTTTGTGTATTAACTTGTCAATAGTATCTGTATTTATCCTGGAAATTGTAAAACATTTGACAGCATCTTTTTTTATGAGCCCTGAAAAATCACCTCCATTTTCCGCCCGAGAAACTAGACTAGCTCCTTAAGAACTTTTATTAATTTTTCTAATACATCGGAAAACGAGTAAATTGGTCTACGAACAATATTATACTAAGAAAATCATTCTAAATAAAAATCTCGTACTATTACAGAAAGCAATCATTTTCAATTGCCTGCAGACGTCAAAAACGAAATCAAATTTTTTCAAATTTTTTCTCCCAACTTTAATAGAGTTACTAAATGATGGTCCCAATCATTTTTGAGTCATTTGTTGTTACGAATAAAAAAATTCATTTAAGGATTCAGATCATTTTTAGATTTTTTTGTAGTTTTTAATTTCGAAATTGATGGGCCAAATCGAATAGCGTTTTAACTTGTCAAAAAAGCCTTTTTGGACCACCCTACGGGGAAAAAAATTTATAACTAAACTAGCGACATTTATTCTTGATCTAGCTACAAATATTGTTAGAAAGGAACCAACGATATTGGTTAAATGATCAGAGCAGAGACTTGCAGTAGAATATATTGTCAGTATTATTATTAATAAATCGTTAAAATAAAGTTATTATTTAGCTGAATTAAGAATTGTGAAACTCTGAATATGGCGTTAATCAAATAGAATTTATTTTGAGAGAGGTTTTGAATTTATAATTGATTTACCAGTTTAAATAATACATTAAACATATAATAAGAGTTTATTTGAAATACAAATAAGTGGATTTGGTAGCAAAACTAGTCTTTAAACTTTTGTCATTTTTCAAAACTTGAATTAGAATTTATTTAATTTCTCTGCGTATTTCTTACTAGCCAAAAATTTGGACTTGAGGTTTAGATTTTATACGACATCTGAAACTCATGACGGTTATGACTGTCATAAATAAATAAAGCTTTATTTTGAACAGGAAAACAGCGTCAAAATTTACTCAAACAAAATTAAACTATAATTGCTTCATATTGAACAAAACGAACATTGTAAGGAATTTAATTTTTTTATAAGTTTTTGCAGAAGTCAAGGGAGTAAACACAACTGAAGTTAACAATTAGCCCATAAGAAAAGGGCCTAAAATAAAATCGAATCCCTAGTTTTTTTCCGTGCATATAGCTAATTCAAAGATATAAAAATCCTTGATTCAAGGTTACACTTAGCTGTTTCAAAAATAAAAATTTATTTATTAAAATATTTCAGTTTTATTGATTTAATTTTTCAGCATATTTCTGTTTGAACTAGACATTTTTTTCTGTGTAGTATTCGTTGACAACTTCCAACAAGATTCGTCCTTTTAGTTGATTCCTACCGAATTTTATTGATTTTTGAAAGAAAAATGTGACTTCACCCTATTTTGATTATTGTTAGGGTTTGACTTCTGAAATCCTAAAAAATGTTAAGGATTATTCCTTTATTTAAAGGCAAAATCAAAATTACCTGCCTTCAAATGCAATTAATATTGATTTTTTAATAGGTTTTAAACAAGGTATTGTTAATTCCCCTAGTTCATGTAAATGTATTGTCGTCACGTTGATTTCTGCACACTCAAAATACAAATACGCCTGCATATCTTTGCCCTTACACAACAGATACATATAACGTTACAGAGATAATCCGGAGACTCTAGAGCGTACGCACGTACGGGCCTGCTCACGCATACAAGCAAAGGGGGATGAACAGCAAGCCGAATGTGGGACAAACTCACCCCAATCGACCTGCCACAGTACACACGTCTACTCTACCGGAAGTCAAAGTTGAGTAGCTACACAGCCTCTTCCCTCTTCCCCAATATTTTCCCCCGATTTCAGTTTCATTCCTTTCATGAAATCCAACCTTTTTATCTTTCTTGGTTTCTGCAGTTTTGTTTATCTATAATTGTATTTTTTATTTCCTTACCATCGTTTATTGTTCTGCAAAAGATGTTTTCTTGCATTCCACAAATTCGTCTGATTGCAAAATTGAAATTGTCATCAAACACGTTTCTTTTTATAAAGCTCGAATAAATAAATTTCAAAAAATGTTCTAATTTATCAAAGGTTACCAAATATTGAAAATTTCGAATCAGAAACCAAGTTCTTTCCATTTTTTGTATTTTTTTAATAAATGCACAGAAAGGAAAAGATGACTGTCTAACAGAAATTTGTGTTTAAATGATGAAAACCGATTTAATGTGAAGGGACCATACAACAAAGAAAATCTTCTTGGCAACGAATGTGGAAAATAGATATCTGAAGATCTCCAAAATTAATGTTTTATGAAAAAAAAAACACTTTTTATGCGAGAAATGCATTGGTGCACTATTAATTAATGTATAGAAACAAAATTTTCATAAATTTAGGAAGACAGAATATCCATGTCATAAAGTATGAAGCAGTCTCAAATAAAAATATAATTATTTATTTTATTTCTATTTGTTAATCAGTCAAGTAATCTGTTGGTATCGATAAACAGATGTATCTGAAGTTCAGAACGTTCAAATGAACGAAACCTTTTCTCCCAGTTTTATTTTATCAAAAAATATTGGTCCAACTACAATTAAAATAATGCAGTCGAGGTTTATTTTGTAATCTGTTATTTGCAATATAAAGTGAATAAATATTTCAGCGCTGTTTCTAGTTTACAAAACCATCAATAAAAATTTCGTTCATTTGAACGTTCAGAACTTCATGCACATGATAAACAGATTATATAATTTTTTCTGCATGTTATGTTATATATTAAGAAAGTTTGGGTTAATCAACCTCTACTCACATCAAAATTTTGAAAAATTTTAGACAACTAGCTAATCATTCTAAAATAAAATATACAAATATAAATGAATATATAAATATAATCAAAATGAAAAATAAATACTCTAGTGTATAAACTCTATAACAGGCGTTGGAATATTAAATAACTAACTTGAGGTTGATCACCTTGTATCCGCTACTAACTACATATCTTCTGTTTCTGAACTTGATTCCAAGAAAATGAAACAATAAATCCACTCAGACATGGGAAATCTACACAGAAAAAAGGTAAACGTTTTTTTGGCTGCGTTTCATGATTTTAAGGTCTGATTTTGAATCCAAAATTTTCTGATGTCTTAAATTCAGACCACAATATAAATTGTCGATTCTTTTTGACTTGACAGTTCATAATCATATTTTGACGTTTCAAGTAAAGCATAACCTGAGCTTAATTTCCATCTTTAAATAAAGATGAAAATCGTACGTTTCAAATAAGGGCAGAAATTTGTTTCAATTCAAGGCAATAATTGCAGTCATACTTTGAGACTTTTCCATAAAGTCTCAATTTAAACTCTTTTCGGCTAGCCTTACTGCGTCTCAGCTATTTTGTTTTCATTTTGCACTTAGCTCTGCAAATGTAAGGGTATTGTATGGCAAGCGATAAGTCTATCATTTTGAGAAACCTTTTCAATTATAAATGTAGATTTCCAATGTCTGAATGAATTTCTCTTTTCATATTCTTGGAATTAAGATCAGGAGCAGACGATTTGTAGTTAGTAGCGGATACAAGGTAATCAATCTCAAGTAAGTTATGTAATATCCCAACGCCTGTTATCGAGTTTATATACTAGAGAAGAATAATCTTTTAAATAAAAATGTACTATACCTATATTTATTAAATGGACGCACCTCTTTCAAAATTACCCTCGCTTTTAATGTGGCTTTATTCTAAAAAAAATCAAAGCGTTTGATGAAAGTAAAGTTGACCAAAAATAGGCAAATAATTTTCAAATTTTTTGTTACAAAAGTCCTTAAAGCCTGAGAAACCCTCCTACGCGCAATCATTAAGAAAACTTTAAACTAATAAAAAGAAAACAATATTCGCAAACCGTACTACCTTCTTTAGCTTTAAAAATTAAAACCTTATAGAATTCACAAATATTCATTTAAAATTTGGCAACCCCCCATTTAACCGTCCTACCGTTAGTCTCTATAGAGATTAATTCACAATGAAGTCGTACTAAAATAGGCAATCTATTCTTGACAATACACGACTAAAATAATTACTAGGAAATTATTAATTAAACTACATTATCCCTACTTCACGTAATCACTATAAAACTCAATTTCAACTTAAATTAATCAAAAAGAAAATAATCTTCCCAAACTCTATTACCCTCTTCAACTTAAAAACTGGAAATCTCGTAGAAGGGGTCGTGGCGAACAAAGTTAGGTTAGAAACGGGTTGGAAGTAGAGAGGACGAGAAAAGATGGTGGGTGGGTGTTGGGGGTTGGAGGGGGGGAGTAGATGGAGAGAGAAGAGAGAAAACGAGTTTCTGGCCTGAAAGTCTAGCGTACTCAACCCCATGGATCGTCGTAGTCGGCGCTCTCACCCACCCCCAGCTCCCGGAGCCCATCCGACCCCCCAGCATCTCCCCTGCCCAGCGTGAGGAGTGTTCCGGGGGTGGGTTAGGTTGGTGGCACCAGCGGCAGAGAGCTTTTCCTTAGCTCGCGCGGGTGGGGCGGCCATTTTCCCGAGTTCTTAATATTTTCATGATGGCGGCCGGCGCGTTCGTTGGAGCAGTGGGAGGGGGAGGGGGGTGTTGGGAATTCGTGAGCTGCGGGGGTGCTCTCGAGAAGCAAGGGTGGCCGGGTGGCAAGAGGGGAGAAATTAGAAAAGGGGAGATTTAAATATCAGCCCCCGAGGGGCGGACCGCTCGTTTCCCGGCATTACCATCCCCGCGCCCGTCCTTCACCCTTGGCGTTCATACATATATATAGAGACACACTCATACATATATCGATCCTTGGCCAGAGAAAAGGCGTCTTAAGACCCGTCGTTGGACTCGACCGTGTCGCCGGGAGCGAGGAGTTACGTCCGCCCGGAGTTCCAGAGCCCCCCCTCCCCCACTAAAGCGACCCGCCCGACCACCCCAACGAACCCCCCCTCCCAACCCCCCAAGACCCCCCCCCCCCTAATACTCCACAACGTAGTCGGCTCGCACTTTATCGTCGTTTTCGCGACGTCAGAACATCGAACTATACAAATTGATACAACAGAAGCTTTTTTTTTCATTCTCATAATTTATGATTGAGGAAGTGTTAAAATGATCGTGGTTCGTTAACCAGCATTCCTTGACCAACGGTTATGGTTTTATTTATCGAAAATGATTTTCAAAAATAAAATATTCCGTGTTTACGCCAAACGACCAAAGATACGTGAAAAAAACTTTCAAAGAAGAATTGAAGCTCTTCAAAATATCTACAATTTCTGTTTTAACCATTTTGCGATAGGACTTGCTTTTTTTTTGGTTTTATGCATCGAAAATGAATTAGTCGAAAATTCTAATTTTAAGCCAAACAACGACAGATAAGGAAAAAAGTTGTGTAGGAGAATCGTAGCTTTTTAAAATACCTATATTTTTTCTTCCAACCATTTTTTACAAGACTGGGTATTTTGGTTTTATTTTTTTTTTCGAAAATACTACCAAAATTCAAATTTTGAGCTAAACGACGTAAAATATGGGACAAACACTCAGGAAGTAATTATAGCTTTTAAAAGGTCCTAACAACATTTTCGAAACTAGTTTTTCATAGGTTTTAATAGGTCATTTTGGTTTTATTTATCGAAAATACTATGATAAAAATAGAAAATTTAAAGTTTGAGCCAAACGATGTGAGATACGAGAAAAAGTCACAAAGAACAATTAAAACTTTCAAAAAGTCTTACAAAATTGGATTTAACCATTTTTTGATAGTATTTTTCATTTTGGTTTTGTATATTGAAAATACTGTGGGAAAATCCAAAATTCTAATTTTGAACCAAACGACGCAAAATACAAGAAAAGTCTTTAAGAGCAATTATAGCTTTTGAAAAGTCCTACAAAATTTCTTGTAACTATTTTTTAAGAGGGCTTGTCATTTTGGTTTTATTTATCAAAAGTACTATGCAGAAAATCGAAAATTCAAATTCGGAAACAAATGGCGTGAGATAAGGGAAACAATTTTAACAAGGAGTTGCAGCTTTCAAAAAGTACTGCAAAACTGACTTGAACCATTTTTTGGTAGGACTTGTTTTTGGAGGAATTTCAGCGTTTAAAAATTTCTAAAACATTACTTTAAACAATTTTTTCACAGAACTCCTCGTTCTTAATTTATTTCTCGAAATTGATATGCGAGGTAGGATAAACGCTAAAGGGAAGACGCTAAAAACGCGTCCATACAGATAAAGTGTTATCGAGCGCGAAGCTTATATTTATTTCAAAGTTTAAAATTTTATTTCTAATATATATACATGAGTAATCCAAAAGAAGGTAATTATGAAATATACAAACGATTCTTGAAAATATTCACAAAAATAATTTTTATAACAAATTAAAACAAACTTCAACCGAGGCAACCCTTCATCACAAAGAATTATCGCGCGTAAAAGCAGGTTTTGGGAAAAATGTATTTAATTGTACTTTCAAAAATAGGAATATTAATATCTATGATAACGCTGATGAGAGAAAAGATTATTTTGCATGAAAAAGATGGAAAAGTTACAAAAATTATTTATTGAAAAACTTTTATCTTTTCGAAAAAGTTTTTTTCTCATTGCCTTTTACCAAATGTATGTAAATGATGTGATTATATTGAATGAAAGCTTATTTTCTCATAAAAAAGTTTCTACGCAACTTTCATATCAAGCACACTTCCCAAACGAAACTTGTCTTTTCTTAGGACTTGGTCCAAGTAGTCAGGGGAAAAAACAGGTCTGTCCTAGTTTTAGACCGATACTCAGACGGAATATGAAAGATACAGCTAACTAAAATGAGTATTTGTTGTCCATAAGTTTTTTTCAAATATACATAACTTAGGAGATCTGTAATATAAATTAATTTGATTTATATGGTTTTAAAAAAATTCATATAAACCAGGTTTTCCAAAACAGTAATTTTACGTGCTTATATGAATTGTTTTCTTAACCCTAAAAAGTGTAAATGTGGATTAGAAACATCCTCGTAAGTAGAATAGATAATTAATACTTCTCAATAAAAAATACTCATTTTAATGAGATGCATCTTTTATATTCTGTATAATTTTGCATTATGGTTTGTTGTGTTAGAGAAAGATAGATTCAGCTCTGAAAATACACAAATTCGCGATAAGCGACGTCTGAACATTATCCAATTTATTTCTCCTTTCACTTGTTTTACTTTCAACCCAAAAGATACCCAAAAGATTAGAACCCAAAAGATTAATTTCCACTGCAATTATTTTCTAATAAATTAAACTTGACCTAATTTAAAAAAAGAATTCAATGACACAAAATCATGTTGAAATTCGTAAATGATTTTCTAATATTGTTTATATTTTTTATACCTTGTAAGATGAACTAAATAATTAAATTATTTAGTATCTCTAGTATTCCTCGAAAGCACAGCTATTAAATTTCTTTTTTAAATCCAAAATATTAAGTAATATTTCAGACTTAAAAAAACAGCGAGCTGATGCAGTGGCTACACAGAAAAATAATTAGCATTGAATCAAGTAATTAAACGATGAAGCTTAATTTTCTGTAATCAAGCACATTTTCTTGAGACAAGATTATTTTTTTCTGGTTAAGAAAATATTGCCCCTTCTGTACGCAAACCAATATTTGCTTGATTCAATGCTAATTTTTTCTCCTGCCCACTTGGACCAAGTCCTAAGAAAAAAACCAGGCTTTTTCGGGTAGTATGTAATGTAGGTTTACTGCATCGATCTTTTGAAAATAAATAAATGCCAAATATTATTATTCGTTTAATATTATTTTTCTTCTTAAAATAATTTGTTGGTAATTTAAGATATTGAAAAATTAATTTTCGAAAATTGGATGAGGCGTGGCGAATCGTTTTGTCGAGAAAAACACCTTTTTATTGAAAAGAAAGCAACCATTTTTCAAGAATGAGTGAGATGCGAATTATTATATTTTTTGTTGTTGTTAAAACTTTTGTGTAGCTAGCTTTGAAATATCTGTTGAGCACCTCAGCACCTTCTGCTGGCAAAAATACATCAAAACAGCATTTAAAAAGATTGAAGCTTGGAAAATAGTGTATTATTTTTAGTACAGAACATTGAGTTGTTCAAAGTATTTTTTTGAGTATTTCAGAATTAAATAATTTAAAAAAAACCACGATGAATATTTGAAAAAACGCCTGCATTCCTGATATTATTCTCTCAAGAATTTAGCATTTTTTTCTTATGTATTTTTATCAATTTAAAACTTCGATATGTTTAAAACCTTTCTTAATGTGACCTAAGAAAATTTTATGATGTAAAAACAACTGAGATTTAAAAAATGATAATTAAGGAAAATAAGAAAATTACGAAAATAAAATTTTTTCCTAATATGCATTTTCTTGACATGTAAAGCACAGCTATATAAAACTTAGCTATAAATTAATTATACCTTTCAGGGCCTGAACACGCTACGTTTTTAGAATATTTTTTTGATTTTTAAAATTTTGTTACTACTACCTACAGTCTACACTAACATTTAATATTTACGACTTTCTTGATATTTTTTTCGGACAAAGGCAACTTTTGATGCATAAGATGTTTTTGATATACAAATATTGAATTGATTTATCTCTCGGCGTCTTTCAAATTAAGAAAATTAGCTGAAAGAATTTTAAGAAAATGTTTCAAATCGGTATCATAAAAAAGAATCTCTTTAAAAGCGCCTTGTTTGTCTAAGTCCTCAATTTCTGTTTATGATTTTTAAAAGTCCGTAGCTACTTCTATCGAAATTTTGGTAGAAATGGCCGGATTTTTTAGGTACATATAGGTCCTCCTTTTTGGAGAAATGAATCGATACTTTGCGAAAAAATAGCCTAAAGCTGAAATATATGGAGTAAAATCAGTGGAAAACTCAACGAATGGTCGCAGTAGAAGAAACTATGTGTGGTCAGCCATGATTGCATCAGTTAGCTGTTGAGGCTTTCTTCTCGATATCAGTATTTCCTGGATTTAATATTTTATTAAATGACTAAAACAGAGTTTGTTTAATGTTTATTTAATAATATTTTTTATAGATTGTATTCGTTGGTTCATTCCAAATTAATTATAAGCCATTTTCATGTTATATAAAAATATGTCAACTATAGGAACAATGAATGGAGGGAGAAAGGAATATAAATTTACAATTTAGGAAGTACGAGAAGAAATAAGTTCAAAATAATCGTATATATGCTTATATAAATTTGTTATTCAGGTCCACGAGATGTCTCCTGTGTTGTTCCACTGTCTGGGACGATGGCACTTCAGGTACGCATGTTTACATTCTCGTGCGTGTACATTCGTGAGACTACGTGAGGAAGGAACTTGGTTGAAACTTTCCTGCAATAATGTCTAAGTTGAATGTTTTTCATATTATTGAATAATTTGTTTGAAAATTAATAATTTTTCGATTTTTCGTACTCATATAAAAACTTGAACAAAAATTGCCAATGTAAAATATCCCTTTACTAAACCATGTCAGTAAAGGTATTAAATGTCGACTCAGTATTGTTAAAAATCTGAATTAAAATAATAATAAAGTCTTTGTTCCTAAAAATATTAACATTTTTTAGTATAATAAGTTCTCTCGGGTTCCAATCAATAGTGACCTTAACCCAGTTTATTACTATCCCTATTCTTAGGTATCTTCATAACTAAGCTGGAACTGTGAGAATCCATTTATCTACATAAAAATCAATATTCTTTACTCTTTTGCAAAAGTGTACAAAAGGGATGGAAATTTTTAAATGTAAATAGACAGAAAAGGATAGACTTATCGCTCATTCCAATAATCGTATTCTTTTAAATTCAGCTTTATCACTGTTTCTTCTATTCGTTTTTACGAAATTGATTTCCTTTGTATCCGTTTTCATCGCATTATTCTTTTCAATAATTCTACCATTTTTTATATTAATATCCCTATCCTATTCCTTTCATTAAGAGATATGTTGTTGCCTATCTCTCTTTACCCCATTCCTTTTATTAACATTTCTAAAATTTACGATCTATTTCGATCCCTTTTCCCATTAAAGACTAATTCTATTCCTTTCTGTAGCATTTTATCCTATGAAAATCTAAAAAGAAGGGAATTAAATCAAAATTGATTGACGTAAATGGCATTCTTTGGAAAAAATACAATTACAGTGGATAAGTAAAAGAAAAATTAAGCAAAAAAGAGAGAAAAGGAAGCGTAGAGAAATGAGATCGAGGAAAAGAAAAATAGTGACTGCCTGAAAACTGAGACATTACTGCATTTCAGTTCCTTTTTTTTTTGTCTTTAGTTTTCGTAGACTAGGCATTCGGGTAGTTCTAAAATGTCCTTAGAATATGCCCTGTCGTGTGTATCAAGGGTGTACGGCTATTTTGCCTCGTGTAACTGCGGCCTTCGCTTCGCTCGGATTCTTCCAACCCTCGATATAGAATGTACTATTTAACATACACTCAATTACTATGAATTGAAGAAATTTTCATTAGGTTATATGGTAAATATAGGTTATCATTATTAAAAAAGATTTTTTTATTGAATATGGTTTTCTGTTGCCCTAAAAATATTGCAAGTTGAAAATGAAAATAATTGGAAGGATTTTTCTTTAACAAACTCGATTTTTGTATTTAATCACTAAGAAATGAAGAAATTGTGATAAGATTATATGGTCAATATTAGTTAACATTTTTTTAAATAATTTCTTTTATAGAATGTGGTTGTCTATCACTCCACAAATATTTCAAAATGAGAATGAAAATCATTGGAGGGGCGCTTTCTGAAAAGATTAGTATTTAATTAATATGGAATAACAAAATTTGAATAAGAAAAAATATTTTTTATTGTAGTGTTCAATTTTATCGTGACTCACAATTAAACGTTAGAAATAAACATGCCAATAATACAGTTTTTGATTAGATGTGCAGCGGAGGTGTCATTTTAATTAACCCTCTGCCTTGACTAGCGTATCCCCACTTTGTAATCTACACCACGTGACCACCTCACCGATACAAATTAAATGAGTGTTAGTGCAAGAGTTTCGAGATCGTATCCATTAAGAAAGTACATGGGCCCCCTGAATAACATATTTTCTTAATAATAAATAAATTATTAAGAAAAAGTATTGAAAAGAAAGTATCAGTATTAAAGTTTAATAAAAATTCATCA
>CAKNWT010332888.1:0-17479 GCA_932066315.1 Andricus coriarius
AACAAGATTTCTTAAATTGTCGAAGAAATCTTAAAAACTTATTTGAAAAAAAGTTAGGATTTCAGGAAGTTTTGAAGGGATTACAAATATTTTAAAACTGAAAAAGATGTAACTAAAATTTAAAAAACAGAAATGGTTTTAAGATGAACAATTTCACTTCTCAACATTTTTTCTTATCTTGTATAGTTTGACCGGAAGATGGAATTTTTAATTTTTAATAAAATGCGAATGCCTGCCACGTTCAAAACGTTTTCCATACGTAAACAAATATGAAATTGCAAGTAAATCAATTTCCAATATTCAAATAAAAATGGTCGCTCTCCGTCGACCTATTAGATTGAGAGGGGACCAAGTGTTCTAACCTTTATCTCACTATTTTACTTTTTCGGACATTTCTTTTATGACATTTCCCTTTTGCAACTAATTATTGACCATTTTGATCCCTTTATCAACAAAATTGCTACTTTTTTCTCCCTTTCCATTTGACGATTTTTCGTATTTCAGATTTTTGTTAAATTAAATGTTTTGAATTGCGCGCTTACGGCACTGTGTGTGCATGCGACGCTAGAGGAGTGCATTCCAGTCGACCACCTGGGTGAATTGGTGGGTGAAGTAAAGAAGTGGGCAGAGTTTGCTAGGTTGAAATCGAAGGAGCACGGTAAAATGAACAGCTTCGAGTTTGCGCCGGGCGTATGTTTAGATTTAGATGTTTGGCACGTTATATTTGGGAAAAAATAATTTAGGTTATGTTACACAATAGTTTACAAAAATGCAAGAGCATTTTTGTGAACTCAACTGTTTTGTAGAAAAATCGTAATTTTTGTTTGAAAATTCAACAACTTGGTAAACATTTTTCACCTTTTTTGACTCAGAAATCTTTCTTGGTTTAAAATTCATGTTTTTGGTTGAAAATTAATTTTTAAGCTGAAAATTTTGCCACTTAAATTGCCTCAACTACATGATTGAAACACACCTTCATTTTTATAAATTCATTTTTTTGTATTTAATAGTTAACCAATAGTGGTTAGGCCCCTTTGTGACGCACGGCTTGAATAGTTGAAAAAAATTCGTCTTTGCAGGCTTAAACTTCAACTATCTTTTTTGGTGAATAACCACAACGTTTAGTGCCTTTAGTGTCAGCGCATACAGCGTACTGCTTACTGACGCGTACTAAACTTTCGGCATCCCGCCACTTCTTCTCGCCAATTTCACTGTTCACTCGCTTTCATCTACCTATTTTCGGTGATCTAAATAGTGACCCATCGAGACGACCCCCACTTTTCAACTTGGTGATCACTGAACGGTTCACCCGGGTGGATGCGCCCACTCACCTAGCGCCGCTGAACGGCTCTGGTTGCATCCGAGTGCACCCGGGTCTTCACTCGGAAAGCAACCTTAGCAGCGAGATTGGGAGTCGAAAAATTCAGCCACAGACCGCTTATAGGAAGCAGCTAAATTTTTTCTTAAAATTTAAATTTCGGATTCTTTTTCGACATGTTTTCAAATCTTTGAAACTTAGGATTAATCATTTTAAATAAAAGCTAAATCGTTAAATAAATTTCCAAGAAACCTGATTGTTAGTACTGTCACTTTGTTTAAAATTAATTTCTGACCTTTTTGTTTCAACCCTTATCGAACTATTTAACGTTTTTAAAATTTGGGTGAGAAATGTAATCTTCATTTTTTACCTTGATCTCACGATTTTCCCTTATCTAACTAATTTATCACCCTTTTGATGCCTTTTCCAACTCAGTTTTGACTTCTCTGTCCGCTTACATTAGACGGTTTTTCGTATTTTAGATTTAAAAAAAATGAAATGTTTTGAATTTTGCGCGTAGGGTACAGCGAGTACGCACGACGCTCGACCAGGCTGTCTGGCGCGTCGAGACTCGGAGAGTGCGAGTCGGAGTTTCGGCCGCGAACCGCTTGGGTCGCAGCGCGTTCTCTCGGGATCTCTCTCGCAATCAAAATTTTTCGTAGTGTGCATATAAGCGGGGCAGAATTAACATTCAGTATAGCTTCTCGGCCCTATGGCTAAGATCCGGCGCTCACCCCTCTGCTGCCTTCATCCACGTGGTTCCTGTGCGTCGTCTTCCCGCGCTGCGTCAGCTGTTCGGCTAGTAAACGCTCTCCCCCCTGCCCTGAGAGTGGCTAGGGGGTCGACACCTGTGCTGGGTGTGGATGGCCGAGGGGGGCGCCCGGGCCGTTACGTCGAGGGACGCCAGCACTGAACATTCAAACCTAACGGTCGAGAAGTGCCCAAAATTTTAATTAAAGTAGGCAATCTTTATTATTTATTCTGTATCTAATTTCTTTGTTTATTTAATTTTCTAACTTAAAAGGGGGTTTCTTTTTAGTATATCTAGTCATTTGTATAGTCTCTTGTAAATAATTTTAAATTTTATTGGGAAGTGCCTGCTTTTTTTGGATATTTATTATTCATGCAAGACTTTTTACACATTTTTTTAACAATTATAATTTACAATTTTAATCGTCTATTGTCCTAATTTATTTTATTTCTACATTTCGAAAATGACTCAGTACCTGTAATATATAATTTAACTTTTATCTACTGACGCACTTAGCGTGCGCTATTTTCGACTCAGGTAAAGCCATATGATACAGGTATTTTTCTTAGAAATAATTTTCCCTACAATTAGTTTAGAATATTATTTCGACCATTTGAAATTGTCCGGTCTAATAGTCGGTATCCCGAAACGACTTCTATGTATTGTGTATTATTGAATCTGGTCGTCAACCTCTGGGTGACACTACAGAGGTATATAAATATATCTACCCATCATCGTTGATGCAAGCAGGTGCGATACACATGACTCACTCGTTTCGGGATTCCTTTAATCGGCCTTTCCTCAATTTTAGCGAATGATTTATTCGACCAGTTTTAATGTGTTTTTGCTACTCGTTTATTTATTTAACTTATTGACGGTTATTTATGTATGTGTATATATTTGTCTGTTGAATTTTTATTTATTGAATAATAATTCTGAAAATTTACTTGAATGTGATAGTGGTCAATTATAAAATTTTAATTGTATATTTCTCCTAATGGTCTCTCTTGTTCTCTGCTATTCTGCTGCTTTTTAGAAAACCGATCGGTTTTAATTTCATTACTTTTTGTAAATTGGATAATTGTAAAATTACTACCTAATATCTATTTATATATACTTCTTTATTTTGCTTAAAAAATTGAAAATTCTAATCAATTAAATAATAATAATATAATAAATAGTAAAAATGATAAAATAATTATAATTATTTACATCTATTTATTTATCTTCTGAATTTTAGATTTGTTTATGGTTTGAATATTTGTCTTTATTTAAAAAGCAAATCTTTACTTCATTGTTTTTTCTGTTACATTTTTTTTTATTTTAAAATCTTTTATTTATTTATTTTTTCATTGTTTTTATTTGTATGGTAAAAGCAGAATGGTGGAGGTAAAATTGACCTGGAGTTGGCCTCAGCCAGAGCAGTTTCAGTGCAACTACTGCCCTCCTACGGAGGTGGGTCGTCAATTCAAAAGGGGTGGCCAAACCGGTATCTTTAAAAAATATGAAGACTACCTTAAACACTTGCGTTTGCATCATAAAGATTTTAAATGTGAGCACACCTATAAGTGTAGGATGTGCGCGTTTGTAGGCACCGGTGCCTACAAATGTAAATCGGTAGCAACACACTTTAAGAAAACCCACGAAAATGTGAACATGGTAAATGGTCCCAGTTTGCCACCCCCGAGAAGGCGATCCGCGCCCGTAAGGGCTGCACAGGCACGGGTAGTAGCTCTTGCGGAGCGCCCGATTAGCCCACCCCAAGCTATTGCCCCTCTGTCATCGTGACCACCCCCCCCCCACCCTTGCGGCCTGGGTACCAACGAGAGAGTCGTGATGAGACATCGCAGAAGGAGAGTTGCGACGGCGCTGGATCTAGACGAGGAATACCTTCCACCTACGCCTCGTGCAGGTCGGGCACACTCCATCAAGCCCGATGATCCTGAGTTCCCGTCCCGTCATATCACAAGAGCCAGGCGGAGAGCCCTTCTCCGTGACAATGTCTCGGCGGACGCCATGGAAGCCGAAGCTGCCCCACCCCCCCAATTCTGCCGCTGCCTCCCCGGCAAATAGCCCACCAGCCAGCCTGCCAATGCCAACATGTACTGGGCAAACACCACCACGTTCTGGTCAATCTCCATCTGGGCCAACACCATCTAATGTGGGGGGGGGGGGGGGCTGTGGTAGTGGAAGCGGAAGCGGTGGTCCCCGTTGATACTCCGGAGAGGGCCTTTGGTGAATCTCCGCTCAAAATTAACTGGTATCGAGATGAGAGTGCTGCAGACAACATCAGTGTGGCATCAACAATCTCTCCTCCCCTTACGACTCTCCCCGCCTTGCCTAGGTTACGTCCGGGGATTGGTCTCCGTAATAGGGGCAATAGCTTTAATGTAAATATTTTAAATAATGATAGGCTACCTGTGCCAAATAGTACTGCTGCTCCGGTTAACTTAGATACGGACAATAGTGACGTTTCGAGGGAAAGGTCTTAAATTCAAATCGAGTAAATGCGCCACCCTGTCTTTGGAGCGTGGCAAGATAGTAGAGTCGCATTTTACGATTAACGGTGAACCTATTAAATCGCTCACTGACGAGGAGACCTATGAGCGCCTAGGGGTACCCACGGGTGACCGATTCAACCAGAACCCGATTAAATCGCTCGATAGAGCGATTCAAGACGTGGAGGCCATTCATGCCTCGCTCCTCGCACCATGGCAAAAACTCGAGGCGACTTCGGTCATTGTCCTGTCGCGACTGGACTTCATCCTTAGGGGTGGTAGAATCAACAAAACGTCACTGACTCGACTAGACAAGACAGTAAAAAGATATGCCAAACTCTGGATGGTGCTCCCTCAGAGAGCGAGTGCGGAAGTCGTACATATCCCCCCCTGTGAAGGGGGAGCAGGTCTCGTTCCTGTAGGTGACTTGCTGGATATTTATGCAATCGCGCACATCTTTCGAATGCTCACCACTAAAGATTAGGTGGTCCGCGACATCGCACTCGCCTCCTTGGGAGAGGAAATCAGAGGACGGATAAAACGAGCGCCTACAAGCGACGAGATAGCGCAGTATCTGTTGGGTGACTGTACAGGCGTATTCTTAGGGCCTTCGGGCTCTGGTACCTCCGTGTGGTCATACGCCAGAAATGCAGCTAGAAGACAAAGAGAAAGATTAAAAGTACGCTGGCGATGGTGCGAGGAGGGAGGTGTGATTGCGGTTGAATGCAATGGGAAAGGGTGGGGGAGGGGCTGGAAAAGGGGGAGATCTTGTGATTGTCCCACCTGGTGCGAGATCCCAGATCATCTATCGCCTCAGAGTGGCAGTGCAGAACCACTATCTTGACTCTCTTCTGAGCAAGAAAGACCAGGGCAAGGTGTACGCACTTGCATTAGTGGACAGGACCTCGAATCACTTCCTACGAAACGGAAGTTTTACGAGGTTTGCCAACTGGCGCTTTGTACACCGTGCAAGGCTGGATGTACTGCCGCTCAATGGAGCGATACGATGGGGGGATTAGCAGGATACGCGCTGTCGCCGGTGTGGGTACACGAATGAGACCCTGCAGCACGTATTAAACAACCATAGGCCCCACATGGTCGCGATATAAAAAGACATGACGCGACGGTCCAAAGGATTGTGAAGGGCGCTAAGCTTCCGGGAGAAATAATTCTCAATAAATCGGTCCCGGAGGCTGACGCTGGCTCTTCTTTTCTGAAGCCGGACATTGTCATCAGGGATGAGCGATCTAAGACTGTTACGATTATTGATGTCGCCATCCCTTTTGAGAATGGTACGGACGCGTTTCGTGTGGCCAGGGAGCATAAGCTTCAAAAATATCAGCCCATAGCCAATTCCCTTCAGGAAAAAGGCTATAAAGTGTACCTAAAGGCCTTTATTCTAGGTGCACTAGGAACTTGGGACCGAGATAACCGGGCTATTATCAAACACCTGCGAATCGGTCAACGTTATGCAGGGCTGATGATGAAGCTTATGGTCTCTGACACAATCAAGTGGTCGAGAGACATATACATCGAGCACGTTTCCCGTCAACGACATTATATATGACCGGAATTGACAGACTTTATATTTTCAATTCTTTTTAATCCATGACGATGTTTACGTCTTTTTACTGAATGTGTAGTACGTAAGTTGATATAAGTCTGTCGCGCGTAATATATATTGAAATGCTTTTTAAATATTTGACAATTTACTGCAAAAAGGTGACTAGAATCACCAACACTTTTTATACCTTTACTATTTTTTACTTATTATATACCTGTAGCGCCTGAGCGTGGATCATTCCATCGGAATGCCAGAATATTTAATTGATTTTTGAAAATCGGCGGAGTGTTCTGGAGCTTGCTCCGGCTCTGCCACGGGTCGCCTCTGCATTGCAGTAGCGTAGTGTGTGGCCCAATTACTTTATTTCAAAAATCAGTTATATATTTTGCTTACTTTTTTAAATTCAGTGCCAAAACTCATGTTAATTATTTTTATACAAATTTTCATTTTTTCGAAATTTCTTTTCAAATTTACGCGGCAAAGTGTTCGGTGTCCAGTGCTTCGTTGTGGTTCCGGTGCTCTCCCCTCTGCTGCCTTCATCCACATGGTTCCGGTTCGTCGTCATCCCGCGCTGCGTCTGCTGTTCGGAAAGTCATCGCCCTCCCCCCTGCCCTGAGAGTGGCTGGGGGGTCGACTCCTGTGCTGGATGTGGGTGACTGAGGGGGGCGCCCGGGCCGGTACGTCGAGGGACGCCGGCATCCAAAAATAACGGTCGAGAAGCGACCAAATTTTAACTAAAGTAGGCGATCTTGTTTATTTATTTATTCGGTATCTAATTTCTTTGTTTTCTTTTTAATACTTTAACTTAAAGGGGGGTTTCTCTTTATTTTTTTATCCAGTCATTTCCTTTGTTTACTGTAAATACACTTATTTTTTATTGGGAATTGCCTGCTTTTTTTTAGATTTTTATTTTTATGTTTTTTATGTATTTTTATTCCAGTGTTAAAGTCTTATTTGTTACTTATTCTTAGGTATAATTTTTTCTACAATTAGTTTAGATTATTCTGTCGACCATTTGAAATTGTCAGGTCTAATAGTCGGTGTCCCGAAACGACTTTAAGTGTTGTGTTGTCATTATTGAATCTGGTCGTCAACCTCTGGGTGACACTTCTGAGTACATAAGTATATGTACAAATCATTATTCGGCATTCTGCTATTCACCTTTACTTCTCGTTGACGCAAGCAGATGCGATTCATGACTCACTCGTTTCGGGATTCCTTTAATCGGTCTTTTCTCCCTTTTAACTAATGATTTATGTGACCACTTTTTAATGTCTTTTATTTACTTTTTTATTTATTTAATCTGTTGAATTTTATTTATGTACATGTATATATTTTTTGTTGTTGAATTTGTATTTATTTAATATTTATTCTGCAAATTGCTTTTAATGTGATACTGGTCAATTATAAAATTATAATTGTATATTTATTTTTATGGTCCTTTTTAGTCTCCGACATTCTGCTGCTTTCTAGAAAAAAAAACACGAATGAGACCCTCCCCCACGTATTAAACAACTGTAGGCCCCACATGGTCGCGATTACAAAATGACATGACGCGACGGTACAAAGGATTCTGAAAGGCTCTGCCACGGCCTGAGTACCAAGAATGGATGAACACTTTTGAAATCTTTTATTATTTTATATGATTTTTAAATCTTTTTAAAACTTCTGTACCTTTTAAATATCTTTTAAAACAATTTAAATTTTTCCTAAAATATTTTTAAATTCTTCAAAATAAAAAAAGATTGCCAA
Organism: Andricus coriarius; assembly: GCA_932066315.1. Classification (NCBI taxonomy): domain Eukaryota; kingdom Metazoa; phylum Arthropoda; class Insecta; order Hymenoptera; family Cynipidae; genus Andricus; species Andricus coriarius. Next base: position 7,884 of record CAKNWT010332888.1, read on the forward strand.
TTAAATTCAACTTTTTCCACCATTTTTCAGATGACAAACCAACGATGGAAGAAAACACTGCTGCTAGGCGATTCACATGTAGAGTGAACGTCGATGCTGTCGGCAGTTTCGATGACATCGGATTCAACACTACCCAAAACAGTAAAAACTTTTCTCAAGACCGTAGATGCCAGATATAATACAGAGGAAATGGCAGACGCAAATGGAGGTTTCGGTGATTTGTATATTTTGGCATTGAAAGCAACTTACAAGAATGTGTAAATGTAGATTTACATAAAGATAAAGTTATCGAATTGCAATTTAATGTTGATCCTGTGCGGTGTTTCCGGTAACAATATACCACGGAAAAGCGAAAGTTGAAAATCCCGAAATATTTTTGGAATAGTTCGTGGAAGAAATGAATAAGTTACAATCAGAGGGAATGATTATTGAAAACCAAAACTTCTGTGTGCGACTGAAATGTTTTATCTGCAATACGCCTGCCAGATCATTCTCGAAAAATTCTGTGGGCCATGGAGGTAAATATTGTTGTGAAAGATGTGAAGTTGAAGGTCACTACTGAATCGTTTACAAATCGATTACATGCTGAGCATCATCATCCTGGACGATATCCATTGCTGGGAATCATCGGGATAAACATCATTGCGTGTTTTATATTGGATTTTATGCACCTGTGTTGCATTGGTCGAAGAATTAGGCAAGCCACGGAATTTAGGTTCTTTTTGCTATATGCTGCGCCCATTGTTTTGAGATATATATTAGACGACGATCTGTATAATCATTTTTTATTGCTTTTTGTAGCTTGTAGAATTTGATGCCCCAAAATTCTTTATAACCAATACGCCATGCATGCAAAGCAATATGTAAGAAAATTTTTTGTTGCTATGAACGATTTTTATGGTCCGGAGTGGCAAATAACAAACGCTCATAATTTAATTGACTTGGCTGATGAGCTACTTGGGGCAAATGAAAAAGTGGCTTCGTACCCCAAATCGACTATTACCGCAATTGTGTAGAAGATTCCATAAACAGAAATGTCTAAAATACAAAAAACCATCTTTACCACCCGTTTAATAAATTTTGGAACGGAATGAAAATAACGTAACAAACATAAAGTTTAAAGATGTTACCATCAGTAAGTCGTCTCGTGACAACATGACCTTGTTGAAGACAATACAGTCGTAATGGTCAAGAAAATGTTTGGTAATTCGATAAACTCGCAATTGGAAGGTCGGCTATGGAAAAAATGAAGCCACTTTTCACATTCCCCACTAATTCAAGACATTTAAAGATATGGAAATAATAGTAAAATGCGGAACTGTCACTTATCATATTAATAGAATCTCAAGTAAATGTAATAAAAACTGCAAGTCCTTCGGCTTCTTCCTCCTGCTCTATTATAATGCTAAGTCGTAAAATTGGATAAGGCGTTTGCGAATATTATATTTCCACTGGTTCAATCGGTATAAAAAATTGATTTCTATGGTTACTTGATTGTGACAAAATATAATTGTGTAGTTTTGAACTTATTCGTAACAGGAGGTATTTTCAATTATTTTCATAGTTAAAATTTCTTATAGGGCATGTACAACTGGTCGCATGATGTCCTCTTTCATAACATCGCTCGCATGCGGATGTCCATTTATACAATTTTATTTTTTCGAAGTACATTTCTCGCCATTAAAAAACGTTAGATCGTAGAGTCAAACACAAGAGGGAAGACTGGAGGATCAATCCTCTCTTCTTGCCTCCTAATTTTTCTCGAAACGAGGAGAGTGACTGAACACTTAGTTCATACTAACTGTTCAGAACCTCTTCCTTAAGGTCGACTTCATATGCTGCGGCCGAGCCTAAACTGGCCGCACGGCGGGGGCTGTATGCGTCACTCAATGTACTGCTTTTCATTAAATCTTATGGCACCCTTTTCAATGCTGCGGCGGCAGCTGTGCGACAAATTTGAGGCAAACAAGCCGGATTTCGCGACTGCTTCTAGTAGCAGTCTAGACGCACAGCTGCGAGGGTTGTCTACACTCTAAAAGCAGACTCTTGACTGTCAAACGATTCCTTTCACTATTAAAGGATTTTCCATTCAAAATTGGCATGAGAGGAAATCCTTTCATAGTTAAAGGATTGTCGTTTCAAATGCTATCCTTTAACTGCGAAAAGATTTCCTTCGATCTTGAAGTGAAATCTATTGTCCGACCAAAGAAAGAATAATTTGTACGTTAAAAGAAAACTTATTACATGATATTACGTGCAAGTAATGTACAGAAGCCGAACTTTGATGAATGTAAACGTAAAATTGATAATCATCAATTGTATAACAACAATCCGTTCTGGCTTTTAGTGTCAAAAAATTTAAAGATACAACTTTGTGCGCGGTGTACAAATTTTTCATACGTCAAAAGCGTAAAAAGCAATGAAAAGTGAGGTTATGCAGATCAAAAATTGTTCTTTCAATACACGTACCTTCCAAAGTTTTCGCATCACAACAAACTGGGGTTGCTGATTTTTTGAAGAAATCCATTCCGTACATCATTTCGCACTTGTTTTACTTACATTATCAATTATTAAATAAATCGTGTGCTGAACGATATTTACTCATGCGCAAGCGCACTTTCTAGGCTAGCCAAAGAAATGAAATTCTTTAATAGTTAAAGGAATTATTTTCAAAGTAAAAAGAAATCGTTTATCAGTAAAACTACTTCCGTTTTGCATTTAACGGATAAGTTTTTGAACAGTGAAACGATTCTATTGATGGACAAAAGAAATTGTCTTAATTTCAAAGGACGAATTCTGAAAGGAACGTAATTTTACTGTGAATGGACTTTTTCTTAGAGTGTAGTATATTGAGCAAGAGTTTTGTGTAAAATTTTATTTTGTGATCCAAATTATGGACGATTCAAAGTTAGTGGAATTAGCGCGGCAGCATCCCTGCATATTTGATGCAAAAAACCAATTTTACAAGGAACTTAATGTCAGAGATAAGGTGTGGGGAGAAATTCCGGCAGCAATGAATCAATCTGGTAAGTAAAATCTATTATTTATTTGTCTTTATAATTTACGAAATAATTACATACATACATTACTACATAATACACTATTACATATATAAATAATTACATAATCTCATTTCTGAATAAATATGTGATCAATTTTCTATTTGCATATAAAACAAAATGGTCCCATAACGTAATTATATTATTTATTGTTGTGAAAATGTTAAAAAGAGTGATTTCTAACATAAAATACCTTATGTATTGTGTATACGATTTGTAATTGTTAACAGGAAATGTGTTTACTTTTGTATAACGCAAGTGTTACATAATAATAATAATAATTACATACATACATTACTACATAATACATGATTACTTATATAAATAATTACATACTCTCCTTCTGAATAAATATGTGAGCAATTTCCTATTTGCATATGAAACAAAACGTTCCTACAACGTAATTATATATATTTTTTTTTACTGATTACATACATTATTATATTATTTATTAAATTATTACTGATGTCATCAGTGAAATTTTACTGATTACGTATCACATACAAAACCTAATAAAATAATTACGTCTTGGGAACGTTTGGTTTTACATGCATTTGGAAAGATTTTTGAAATTTTCAGATGTGGGCCTTTTTTTTGCGTTGAAAATTAATTTTTTCCATTCAAAACTCAACTGTTTTATTTTTGATAGAAAATAAATCTTTATTTGGTTAAAAATTAAATTCTTTAGTCGAAAATTCATGTATTTTGTTGGAAATTAATCCTCTTGGTTAAAAATTCAACTATTTGGTCGAAAATTAGTTTCTTTTGGTATAAATGTAATCTTTTCGGTTAAAAATCTCACGTACTTTCCATCTACGGCGGCAATGCAGTTCGGACCTACTGATTTTGAACAGGGAATTTCAAAAAGAAAGAATTCGTAAATGTTATAATTGTAATAATGAAATTATGAATTGGATCACAGATTTTCGAAAAAAAATTTAATAATTATTAATAGTTTTATCAATACTTAAAAGAAAGTACTTACCTCAACGTTATTCCCATTTTCTCAGCCGGGTTTATTGGTTGCTTTACATATCCACATGACTTTCCCTTTAGTTCATCTTCAATTATGAAAAGCACATAATTAAATTGATGAATATTTAACCGGAAAAATTTTCGAAACACTGCGTCATCATTTAAAAGATGTCTCTTTATGAAAATCTTTTGAAACCACACACATTGGAAATCAAACATGCGGCTTTGACCACACGGCCGGATTTGCAGGTATCCCGCCGTGCAGCCAGCTTGGGATCAGCCAGAACATTCAAACTCCACCGTTAAAGGGAAAGTTTCGCTCCAGAGGTGCGAAGAGAAACCTATTTCTCCAAACAGCTCATAAAAGCAAGTTTTTCTGAAAATACGATTTAAAAGTTTTATCGTGAGACTTAGAATATTTCCGAGCATTTTTCAGCGAAATGAAGTGGCATAGATCCACCGTAGCATTTTGTATAAAGCCACTTACGAGGAGGTATCCAGGAGGTAGCCACTTACAAGGAGGTATTTGCTTCAAGCCACTTACAGGTGGGTAGAGGAGTTATAAGTCCGCTACCTGGCTGCGAAAGTGATTGTTCACAAAAGAAAGTGAGAGCGACCAAATATTTCTCTCTTTCAAAAGAGGGTAAGACACTGAAAGGAGGGTGCCAATTTCATATGGGATTCTGGGCCCACAACGTCCAGATATTGTGCGTTTGTCACACGATGAATAAGCAATACTGTCATCGAATCTTTACATTTATTAAGAATTGGTATAGTAATTTATCGCCCGCCAACGTACTGACGAATTTGAAGAGATAATTAAACTTTTCTTTCAAGCGACGTTTTGGCTGATTTTTTGTTTGAAAAAAGCCTTAAATCCTCCATTAAGAATAATTAACGCACAAATTTATCTCTTAATTAAGTAATATTAAATATGTTTTCCTCTTATATTCTTATAATAATAAAATGAACTGGTCCGATTTGAATGCGTTGCAGACAACACTGGATTTTAACATCAAACTTCGCTCGTGCCACGATTTCGACCAATGAGAGCGTGGTACCGGTAGCAGGCTCTGATTGGTTTCACTCACGCCAGGCTGGTAGCCAAACAACATCTATTTCCACTCTAGAGCCGTATTCAGACGAGCGGTTCCCGGTTCCGATTACGGTTACGATTTACGTTCCGGTTCATGCACACGGTGCATCGCATTCACCCAATATTGCTCAAGGCAGCGACAGCAGCTGAAGAGTCACGTGACTTTATCGACCGCTGTGATTAGCTACGATCAGCGACGACTGTGGCCCGGTCGAAATCGCCGCGGCTGAAAATAGAGAGAAACCTAAACGCGCAACCCGAACCGGGACCGGATCCTGCTGCGCGTTGATTGGCCGACGGTTCCAATCGAAACCGTAATCGGAACCGGGAACCGCTCGTCTGAATACGGCTTAGCAGACCCCGCCACCACGAATGCCGCGCGGGTTGGCTATCGTGCTTCACAGCAGCGACAAACCGCAAGCCATCCCCCACCACGTCCTACCCGAACGGCGCGCGCTGCCCAACGGGATGCGCATTAATATTGGTGCTCCCGCACCACATGAAGATTCGCCAACCGGCAGCCTGAGATTACACTTCGACGCTCAACAGGAAATTCAGAAAACAGCCGACATTCACCGACTGGAGAATAGTCGCCAACATATCTACGTGGGATACCGACCTACCTGGGACGTGCAATGTCCATGGTGTAGAGTTATACCGCTGTCTCACTTAACAAGAAAGCGCACTTCAGCAGCCGTCGACCAGCAGCTCTATTGAGCCGAGCCAAAGTGGCTCGAGCCTCTAAACGGCTAGGTGGCCGCTCCGGCGGTGGAGCAATCCGGACTTCCTCCTAGCATTATGGATTACCTGACCCACTTCCACTCTCCTAGGTATAATATTGGTCATCAAACATCTACTATTAACGTAGCTTTAGGAATGTTTTTTCGTTTATTTCACAATAACCACACTTACACGGGACCCCCTATTCCCTTCCTTTCGCGAAAGTTGTATATCCCCTCACCTGATATTTTTCTGAACGCGATTGCCATTGAAGGGCAACTTCATAGGGTAGCTGCCGTCGCAAATTGCTGGACCACAAATTATAGATGCTTTAGTTAACACCTCATATTTTTTATTATTCGTCTTCATCAGAATAATCTCGCAAAACTGGTACCAGCGATATATTTTCAGGGAGGCTTGTGCGATAGATCTTGTAGGTGGATTATAAAAATTTTTTCTCTTTATCTCTGAAACCGCTCAATTACAACAAAACTAAGAACACATTTGGAATCAGGGTACAAAAAAACATAGGGTTATACGCTTCTCTAAGATGGACGCATTAGGCCCAAAATTGGCACCCTCCTTTAGCGAGCCCGTTTACCGGAAATAACACGTTGAGAATTGAAGGTCGAGTCAGCTCTGAAACGCTCTCCCTCGCTTACCCTTTGTCTTACGCAAGAGCGCATACCTGAGCTTCGAGGCTTCCTTGGCCCAGCTCACTGCTTGTAGACGTGCTCAAACAGCACCCCGACAGATTAAGCCTTATTACCTGATTGACAGGTCATAAGACTTCCATTGTAATTAAAGAATAGAGTAATCCTAGGATAATTTTACCTTTTGTGCTATAATCAAATAATAAATATTCTTATGATCATATTTAGATTTGTGGTTAGCCACTGGGTAAACGCCCATCAGAATTTCCTTGTTTTATAAATTGTCTCCTTAGAGAAAGAGAAGAGAAAGAGAAAAAAATGAAAGATCCTATTAACTGTGTATAAATAAATCGAATGCTCTAAGTAGTACCAGACTTTTATAATGAAAAGAAATCCTTTCCGTTTTTCTGCTAGATAGAGCGAGTAAGCTAGTAAAGATACAATGGATTGTTTATGTGATATTGTGGACGTGTTTCATATTGAAGTTATGAATTTAAAAAAAGGTTGTATTCGCAATTGGAGAGAAATTTAAGCCGAGTAATAGTGATAATAAATATTATTTGAAAGTACTGTAAGTAAATAATATTTTCGTTTTATCTTAGAAGTAGGACAATATTATGTTTACTATTTATATTATATTTATTTATTTTGTTTGAACAAAAGGAAATTCTTGTTATTTTTCAAGGATGAAAATTCATTTAGAAACCAACATCTTCGTATCGTCGTATAAAGTGATCAAGATCACGATTGATTGGGCGTTGATAATTATTTCGTACTTGTATTTCATACCCATGAAAAATACGTACATTATGATCTACGTATTCTTCTGTGCAATCCAAACACATCCTTGCAGAACATCAATTATATATTAACTGTATTCTACATTCGCCACACATGGTTAAAATTATTTCTTGTCTAGCTAGTGAGTACCATGTTGTTTTAAATTTATAACTTTGTTGTAAAGTCGCTGGATAGTTACTAAAACAATGAATACAAAGTCTAATCGATGTATACATATTATAAAAAAAATATTCCTGTTATTTTTGGTGATAACATATAGCATGAGCACGTTAATAAATATTCGTGTCTTTGTGGATGGTTTTGTGCATGAATTTCGTCGATATGTCCTGTATGTGTGATTGATGGAATTTCTGGTGTTGGAATCGTTTGTGTGTCACAAAAGAATGGATTCCAAAATGGTGTGAGTATACTTGTGTAATTATTTGAATTTAATTTTGACTCAAATTAATATCAAATGTTTTTCAATTAAAAGAAATGATCTATCTGAATATATATCTTTTATAATTTAATTATAAATATGACAATCGTATCTAAAATTTACATCAGAAAAATTATTCCATAGTGTATGTAATAAAAGGTTTTGAATTTTAATTCAAGTTTCATTGATTTAAGTTACATGAGAAATAGCGTGAGAAAGAACTAGTAGTAGAGCCAGAAGATGAAAGAAAGATTTTTATTTGAAAATGAAAAAGAACGATGGATCGTGGAGTAATTTAGGAAAAAATGCCCTTTTTTATTGGTCGATGTGATTTTTGATGGGATCGTGGGATTAAATGTGACATAATAGTTTTCAGCCCTTAACAGGAGTTGTCGTGGTTGTAGAGAAGGTCAGTTTCTCCATGTTTTTCAACATGGTTTTTGACGTTACTTTAATTTGCAATATACATGGGGCAGAAATGTCCGTGATAGTAGTACGTGGCTTCATTCGTGGGAGAAGTATGGTTCCAATCCGGGAAAAATGTTGAGAATATTCTTATGACTTGTTAAGGACATTTACGCCCATTTGCCACCAATTTGGGGATAATTTGGGAATCTCTAAAAACAATTTTTATTTGAGAAACTCAGAAATGAGTACAAGATTCATGGTCCAGATGGGGCTACTATGTTGGCAGCAAATTTTGTGACATCATCGACGGGCATTTGGAAATGGTACGTAGTAATTTTTTTATTTAGATACAAATTTGGCGATTTAATTTGTATTAATAATTGCTATATTTATACTTACAATTTATATTATTTATTATGATAGAAAAGGATTATGTTCTTTTAAAAATGCACAAACTCGTGCATATTCACTTTTATCCATCATGATAAAATCAGTAGTCCGAACTCCGCAGTGCTAACCATGCAGTTTGAAAATCTTGGCTTTTCTATTCACCACTAAAATACAATGACTTCTCGCCTACACATCCGAATGCAGCTCATAAAAATCAGCCATGAAATATTAAACAGGGTGGCACAACGACCAGTTTCTTGGACTCAAGGAACAGCAGCCTCAGGTACAACGCCTTCAGATATAGGCGTCTGGATATAATGATTTGATACAATGACTTCTCGCCTACAAATCTCCCAACGCAACTCATAAAAATCATCCACGAAACATTAAAGAGGGTGGCACAATAACCAGTTCCTTGTACTCAAGAACGGCACCCCCGTGTACTACGTCTTCAGATATAGACACCTGGATATAAATTGATTTCAATTGTTACGTCCACTCATTGTCAAATTTTTGGTGGTCAGAATTAGAAAATCAGTCGGTCTACATATTTCAAATCGGTCGGAAGCTCTGCTTAAAAGTTCAATCTACAAAATTAAAATCGGACGGAACCTCTGCCCTAGAGCACATTTTAAGTTATATTCAAATACCATATTAGACTCCGGTTATTTGGAAATCATTTTCAAGTAGCCGAAATATCAAATTTAAAAAAAAAATGTGAACTCAGTGTTGTGCTTCGGAAATTTCAATCGAACTGAAGTCGACTGTAAATTTCAAATTCTTTTAAATAAAGTGAAACTGAACCCACAAGATCCTTCAACAAATCCATTGTCAACCATTATTACCCTTGAGCACCAGCAGGAGACCTCAGCCTATCTACCCACTAATAGACTCCTTTGGCAAATCCTCGCTGTGAAACCATTGCTACGGCGAATCACCAGAAGGACAATCAATCCTACCTATACTAAACAAATAACCACCTCGACCAGTACTAATGTCGGTTCCAAAGGTATAGGCTTCTCACTTTTTTTACTTGCAACTCGCACAAAAAAAATCTCTGAAATATCTAATAAAAA
>CAKNWT010332888.1:17879-47122 GCA_932066315.1 Andricus coriarius
TGAATGTACATGTAGATGGTCATGACTTGGCCGTCACATCCCTGTATTAGATTGAATGTCATGACGGTCATGTCTAAGCACCTAATAAAAGAGATCACGTCTGAAGTATTGATCTTATAAGTTGATGAAGCAGTAGATTATTCATTACAAATGTTTTGATTTAAATTCTTCAGTAATATTACTAAATTATTTAGTTCCCCTTATAATTGACAAAGCTGAGGATTGTCTGGACTCTGGTCTTCCGTTGAGCTCACAAAATGGACCCGATGCTCGAGCAGCGCTGCGTGGTGAAGTTTTATGGTAAACTAAAGTCGGTTCCAAAGGTATAGGCCCCTCACTTTTTTTACTTGCAACTCGCACAAAAAAAATCTCTGAAATATCTAATAAAAAGCATCTGAAAGCTGAAAGTCTTCCGAATGCAGCGATAAGCTCACTTTTGTCCTAATAAATTTGTTGCAATAGTTAGAGGGCAAAACGCTCCAAAACAGAGGGTTTTTCGGCCTCCTTTTTCAAGGGTCGACTTTGACCTGTTCGCAAAAGGAGGGCAACGTTAGGAAAATCTGAAAATAATCACAGATATTCTTTGAACATTTCTGAATACAATGCATTTTTCAAAATGCCGAAATATGCAATAGCTTACTTTATACGGTGGTTTATTTACAAAAACTTTATCTTGCGAGCGAATGAAGATAGGAAGCCGTTTGATGGCTCCAAATGTGCATATCAAGAGATATAATTTTGAATATTTCTGACTTTATTCAGTCTGGGCGCGTGACCAACACAGCGGGACAAGTGGCAGCAAAAAAAGTACCCTTTTGATGACAATAGTAATTCCAGAATAAAGGTATCTTCAAGCCGTTGAAACGGCCCTGCTTTGTTCAACCACATCTGTTTCGACCATTTGGAATTACTATTGTCATAGAAAGTGTACTTTTTTTGCTGCCACTTGTCCCGCTGTGTTTGTCACGCGCCCAGACTAAATAAAGTCAGAAATATTCAAAATTATATCTCTTGAGTAAGAATGATTTTATCATCAATTTAATTATTGTACTGAAATCGCATGAGAAAACTCCATATTTTGAGCCATTAAACGGCTTCCCATCTTCATTCGTTCGCAAGATAAAGTTTTTGTAAATAAACCACCATATAAAGTAAACTGCTGCATATTTCAGCATTTTTAAAAATGAATTGTATTAAAAAATGTTCAAAGAATATCTGTGAATTTTTTCAGATTTTTCCTAGCGTCGCCCTTTTTCTGGGAACAGGTCAAAGTCGACCCATGAAAAAGGAGGCCGAAAACCCCGTTTTTTGGGGCGGTTTGCCCTCTAACTTTTGCAACGAAGTTTTTAGGACAAAAGTAAACATATCGCTGCATTCGGAAGATTTTAAGCTTTCAGATGCTTTTTATTAGATATTTCATAGATTTTTGTGTGCAAATTGCAAGCAAAAAAAGTGTGAGGCTTTGGAACCGACTTTAGTATTTTTCCACTGAACAAGAAGAGGACTCAACCAAATTAGAATACCAGTTTCTTCAAGGAATCTTCAAAATGTCTCTTTAAGTTTGTAATTTCCTATGTTTTATAAACTTAAATATTATATATGCAATTGTGTTCTGATTAATTTGTAGATCATTGTGTGGTTATCTCAACCTTCGGAAGTTATTTTCATCCCTGTTTCGAAGTCCTAGATTTCGTTCAAAAACGAGAAAACTTTTTAAATAATGATTCTTAACCAGGTAAGTTCTTTCCCTGCAGGACGTAACATACCTCGTTATCAAATTGGTGCATCGGCCGCGGAAACTAAAAACTATCGATAACAGAGATAACCACCAAATTTTTTTCTACTTTGAAAATTTTAGCAACATTTTCTTTTCAGCATTTTGAAATAAAATATCAAAATTTATTCAACATTTTTATATGAATGAGAACAAATTAAATTCAGGTTTTTTGAAAAGTATTTTCTTGGAAATTCAACAAAAAAGCACATGGAACACAACAGAATGCAAAAAACCTGTTTTTTTCTGAGTTGTACTCATACCATTTATATATGTGAATTTATAATATCTGTGTTTATGCCCTGTAACATTTATATTTATGCTTTGTACCATTTATGTTTATGCCTTATACCCCCAGCTTATAATTTCTAAACAAAAAAATTTTATATACTCTGAAAAAATTCTTGAACTTTCAAAAAATTAATTTCAACTTATTGTCATAATGAGAATCATAAGTGTCGGACCAAAATTCTGAATTAGGCAAGGCAATAACACGCCTTCAGGTTTCACAAAAGTCTTAACTAGCAAAAATAATCGCGAATAATCTACAGCTTCCAATAAATATTCGAAAAACTCCAAACCTGATTTTGGCTCAGACTTTAAAAACGATTCAATAATTAACGCACCTGGTTCTAGTGATAAGTCAGAAATCACTTTATAAACTGCATCTCCAAATAAATATTCCTCAATCAACGCTAGTTTGGAAGATAAAACTTTAATTTTTTTCCTCAAATTCAAAAAAATTTCAAAACGAAACTTTAGATAATAATACATTGAACGACGTGACCATCACAAATTTTAACATAAATATCGACGATAAAAATAGAGCAGATTCAACAATAATGGACAATACACAGAAAGAGGCATTAAATAAAGAAAATGCTCCTAATAACTCAAATACATTTCGAAGGCAACAATTTAAAGAAACTCAACCAAAACAAGAACCTCTTATACCGGAAGTCAAAATCCAACACACTTTAAACTTAAATTTAAAATCAGACTCAGATTCAGACTTTGACCCAAAAACATACAAAATGACTAGACTAACGAACAGGTCTCACTTAGAGATGCACTGGAGGTCATTCCATGATTCGACGGAACAAATAACGTCCCTTTTAGTCATTTTGCAGAAGTATGCGAAGAAGCAAGGTCAATGCTCCCAGGCATGGAAGTGGAAGCAAACCTAGTTAAACTACTTAGAACTAAACTTGCGGGGGAGGCCCGAAAATGCATGTATGGGTACACTTACGGTACGATTGATGAACCAATAAATAAACAAAAAGAGTATACGCACCAATAAAAACGGTTTATCAAATTCATGGAGAATTAGGTAACATTTATCAATGGGATTGTCGATTGTTTTATTATAGTTTTAGGAACAGAACTTCAAACTAGAACAGAAAAATCACTATCATTTTCAGAAACAATTAACAGTGCCTTGGAAATAGAAAGATCAATTGCCGCAACAAAAGAACTAAGAAAAAGATCAAACTACCTTCAACTAGATGAAATAACAGAAAATAAAATACAAACTAATAAAGTTAATATTACTCGCGAAGATATCACATCATGTCAATTCTGTGGAAAGATTGGACATATGGCACCAACATGTGGAAGTTTTATTCAACAATTATTATCAAATTTTAAACAAGCCCAAAATCAATTTCAAACCAAAAATCAATAACAATTTTTTGCCAATAATTTTCAAAATCAAAGACAATGTTTGCCTAATTATTCTCAAAATCAAAGACAAAATTTTTCTAACTATTCTCAAAATCAAAATCATACTAATAATCTATTTTCATCACAAAACGATTGATCAGGAAATAACCCTCGATACGGGTCTCGAGAAACTCAAAATAAATACAGCGAAAAAAGACACCCTTGGAGAGAACAGGCACGGGGCCAACAATGGAATTGAAATGACTATCGAAACGACCCTAATCTTCAAAATAATTACCAGTCTGAAACTAACTTTACACAACAAGATAAAATAATATGTTTCTATTGCAATAAACCGAATCATATAATTAATGATTACCGTAAGAGACAATTAGATCCTCCACAACAATTAAATCCGGAAAACACCATAGTCCTTCCCAGACCGGTTGCTCAGAGGAAGACCTAAGTCAAGAATCAAAAGCATCCAATTCTAATTTCAAAAATATAAAGGAACAAAAAACAGCAAAAATCAACTTAAGCGTTACTAATATCATTCCTCATATAACATTATCATCAAACGGTTTAAAAAATCCTGTAAGATTAATGATCGATACAGGAGCTGGTTCTAATTTAATTAAAGAAAAATTATTCGAATCATTTATAAAAATAAATAAACAAAATTGTCTGATATTGACAGGAATTATCGAACACAATAAATATTTTTGAATTCCCAACAATTTTTAATATAATCTCCAATGGAGGTTCAATAGATCACGATGGCGTTATAGGAACAGAATTTATTCAAAACAATAACGAAAAAATAAACTACGAACAGAAACAATTAGAAATAAATGAAAAATATTATCCCTTTGATAGCGAAGAAGTAATCACCATCCCAGCAAGGACAATTTTTTATTTCTATGCCCATATTAAAAATAATAAAAAAGAAACTGGTTTTATTCCTGAATTTTCACCAAATAGTGGAATATTTTTAGGAAAGGCAATAGTAATAAATAATAACAGAAAAGCCTATTTCAAGATTGCAAACACTTGTCCATATCCAGTTGAAATTTCAGTACCTACAGTAGAACTTTCAGATTTTGACGAAATCAAAATACCGGATTATTATACGGAAACTTCAAATAAAAAACAAACTCAAAATCTAGAATCACAATCAGTTGAACATACATTCAACTATTTTGATACTCAATATAATCAAGAAGATCACCTTCATCACTCTTTGAACAATAATGAAGTATATAAACTCAATAATATAAAGAAATTATGACGCTTAGAACATTTAAATCAAGAAGAATATACTCATGTTGAAAAACTTATTATTAACAATGAAGACATTTTCCAAATCCCAGATGAACCTCTTGAAGCAACTAACGTACTAAGACACAATACCCCTATAGAAGACAGTCAACCCATATTTACACGACAAAACAGACTTCCCCAAGTTCAAAGAGAAGAAATAACTAGACAGGTCCATTAACTAATAAAAAAACTAAATAGTAAAGCCATCTCAATCCCCTTACAATTCACCTGCTTTTCTCGTACTTAAAACCCCGGATTCCCACGGAAATAGAAAATGGCGAATGGTTTTAGATTACCCGAAATTAAATGAACAAACTATAGGAGATTGTTAACCCCTCCCTAATATCACGCATACCTTAGATCAGTTGGGACAAGCACAATACTTCTCGGTTTTCGACCTGGCCAGTGGTTTCCATCAAATAAAAATGATTCCGGAAGACTCGCACAAAACTGCCTTTTCAGCGCCGTACAGACACCATGAGTTCGACCGCATGCCCTTCCGTTTAAAGAATGCACCTGGAACCTTCCAACGTTTAATGGATCTCGTTATAGCCGTCCTTCAGGGAATCGAATTATTTGTATATTTGGATGACATAGTCCTATATGCAAATACCTTAGAAGAACACGAAGAAAAATTTACAAAATTAGCAAATAGATTAAGAGAAGCAAATTTAAAACTTCAGGCACATAAATGTGAATTTTTACGTCCAGAAGCAGTTTATCTTGGGCATGTCATTGATAAAGAAGGAGTTAGGCCAAATCCGAAAAAATAAGAAGCAGTAAGAAATTTTCCCATTCCGAAAAAATCTAAAAACATAAAAGAATTGATAGGACTTGCAGGATATTATAGAAAATTTATTGAGGCCTTTTCAAACATTGCAGCTCCACTCAATGAATCATTAAAAAAAGATGTAGAATTTAAATGGAAAGAATCTCAACCAAAAGCATTTGATATACTAAAAAATAAATTGTGCGAAGAAACTTTATTACAGAGACCTGATTTCACTAAACCTTACGTTTTAACAACCGACGCTTCCGGTAATGCAGTTGCAGGCATTTTATCCCAAGGAAAGATTGGCAAAGATATGCCAATATATTAAAGCCAAATATTAAAGCAAAAAGTAAGAAGTACTTAAGAATTATTAAGTCAAGAAATACAAAATCCTGAAGAATTATTAAATCAAATTATACGAAATCCTGAAAAATTATTAAATGAAGAAATACGATATCAAGAAGAAATATTAAATCAAGAAATAAGAAATACTAAAGAATTATTGAATCGAGAAATACGAAATCCTTAAGAATTATTGAATTAAATTATACGAAATTCTGAAGAATTATTAAATGAGGAAATACGAAATCAAGAAAAAATATTACATCAAGAAATTAGAAATACTAACGAATTATTAAATCAAGAAATACGAAATCAAAAAGAAATATTAAATCAAGAACTGAAAAATCCAGAAGAATTAACGAATCAAGAAATACAAAATCGAGAAGAAATATTAGATAAAGAAGAATTCAAGAGCGAAATTACTGAAACTAAAATAAATATTACTAAGAAAAATTAGAAAAAATCAAGACAATCATCAATCAAGAAAAATTATGATCCTGCCTATGAGCATCTATTAAACGATTTTAGAGATAGCATTCCAAATCCAGATATAAGAATATTAAAAGAAATGAGTTCAATAATAACAAATATTTTAAATAAATTAAATACTAATGAGGAAATAAATGAAATTATTAATTTAAATAAACAAGAAGAATCAAAATGGAATACTATGTTGAAAAGAAGTAAATTAGGAAAAAAGAATCAGATTCCAATCCCGAATATTTTGATTATTTAAAAGAAACAATTAAAACAAATAAAATGAGAAAATCTAATAAAGAAGAAATACAAGTATCCAGTGAAAATGAAGATAAAAGTTATTATTCAAGCACCAGTGCATCGGAAGAAGAAGATGAACAAGAAAATGAGGAAGAAGATCAATAAAAAGGATATGGAAAAGAAAATAATGAAGATGAAGAAAATGATAATGAAGACAATTTTGAAGAAGATAATTATGATGCACAAAACTATGATTTAGAGTATGACAATAAAAAATTATTCTTATGATAAATTTATTGACGACAACGTTAAAAATGATATCGATAATAAAATCAATGATACTGACAAAGAACACGATACTGATAAAAGAAAGGAAAGCGAAATACTTCAAGATGATTTTGCAAATCCAAAGGCGATTGAATCAGTAGATAATCGTTCCTTCCCCAGAACCACCCCCTATTGAAATCTCGTTATTCGGTCCGTTTAATCCAAACAAAAATATCGTCGAATGTCTTGACGAAATGTCTATGAGGAAAGATAATTACGTATATTTTACAACCATGGAAGGAGAACATCGTGATTTTAGGACAACATTCTCGAAAAACGACAAAAATTGCCAAAATGAACTAAACTTCAAAAAGGACTCGCGAAAAAATTAAAAAAGGTAAGCATTTTCACATTGAACTACCTATTGAAGGTAAAATAAAATGTCATCTTACAGAAACTTTAAAAAACATAATACTATGCATATTCTCCTTACATTACTTAGCAGACAAATATAATTAAAGTCATTCAGTATAACAAAAACGCCTTATGTTAATAACATACCATGGGAGGAAATCTTAAACACACTCCAAACATCATTTACTGAATCAGATATAAAAGTTATTATTTGTTTGGGAATAACACAATATCCGACTAAAGATACAAGATATCAGTTAATTGGAGAAGCTCACTCATCGGCAGTAGGAGGTCATAAAGGAGTAACAAAAACTTACAATAGGATCAGACCGAAACATTTTTGGGAAAACAGGAAGTTAGATATCCAAAAATACATACAATTATGCTTACAATGTCAATTAAAAAAATTAGTTCGATTAAAAAGGAAATGCCCGATTGGTTATTAGCAATACACCTGGTACAACGTTCGAAAAAATGTCTATGGACATAGTTGGTCCACTTCCTAAAACAACATCTGGTAATTTAAACATTTTGACCATCCAGGATAATTTCACAAAACACTCATTAGCAACACCCCTTCCAAATCAACAAGCTATTACTATAGCTGACGCATTTATCAACAGATTTATATGCATTTATGGTTCACTGAAAGGAGTATTAACAGATCAAGGCCAACATTTTCTAAGTAATTTATTAAGAAGATTAGCGAAACGATTTAGAATCCGACATTTTAAAACAACTGCATTTCACCCTCAATCAAACGGATCACTTGAAAGGTCTCATAATTCATTAGCAGAATATCTTAAACAATTTGTTGATAAAAATTCAGAATGGGACGAATGTTTGAATTAGCAACATTCTCTTATAATACAAGTGCACACGAAGGCACAAAATGTACCCCATATGAGTTAGTGTTTGGAAAAATAGCACGACAGCCATCAAGCGAACCACCACCATCACATGAAAAACCCGATACATACGACGATTATACAATAAAATTAATAACAAGATTAAATGAAATGCAAATTGTAGCAAGACAAAATTTGATAGCAGCAAAAGAAAAATCTAAACAATATTACGATAGAAAAATTAACTTTTAAGATTTTAAAGTAGGAGGTAGAGTATTTTTACTAGAAGGAGGAAAAATTAAAAAATTCGACAATCATTATTCAGGCTCTCATGAAGTTTTAGAATGATAATATAGTGAATTATTGGGCAAGAAACATATCGAAACCAGAAACAACTAAGGAAATTATTCTCACCATTAAAACAAGAGGACCTGAAGTATACTACAATTTAATAAGGAGTCTTCGAATATCAAACCAAATTTTTTTAGCAGCTCTTTTAGATTTCATTCATTAGGTATTTGAAACCTACCCGAAATATTAAAAATTAATAATAATTTCATTAAAATTCAATAAAATGAGAAAAATTTAACTAAACTACCAATGACATCACTTTCTTTTCAGAGAAAGAAGCAAATCAACGAGTATGTAATTACTCACTATTAAGAACAGAACATCCAAAAATATTAATATTCAAGACATCTAAAGGCGAAACATTTTTACAAAAACGAAATTTAAATATAAATAATATGAACATGTTTACATATGTTAATTTAAAAATTGTGTATGTTGAAAGACACATTAGGATAGAAATTAAAAGTCTATATTACGACATATTAGAGCAGAAATGCGTTCTTGAACAAGAAGTTATTAAAAATACTTTAACCTTAGCTACTCAGGCACCAGACGAATTCGCTTTTAATTTAATGAAAGGACCCGGATATATGTCTATTATGGCAGGATAAGTAGTTCATATAATAAGATGTGTTCCAATAGATGTAACATATAGAAAAATCGAAGAATGTTACCAACAACTTTCACTTACCAAAGGAAACCAAACTTATTTTCTTAGTTCTCGGACACACATACTAAAGAGTACATGCACACAGACTAACTGTAATTATTTTCTCCCATCCGCGTATTTAATTGACACTAAATAGTATAGATTGTTACCAAATGCGATAGAATCAAAGGATTCAGAAATAATTCACCCTTAAACAAAACCATCTTGGAAATATACTAACCCATCATCATTAGCAATAAGTGGAATCTATTCACAATCAGATTTAGAAAAACTCAGAGATCATATTATTTTCCCAGCAGAAAGACCAAAAATATTAAATACTCTAGATCGAGAAATCATTGGACAGGCTACAATTAATACAAAACACTCCCTGATCAATATACTAGATGAGGAAACCCTAGATAAGATAGCTTACTCAGCATGGGAAAAATTCTGGACTTTATTTATAAACTTTGGCACAGCTAGCGCAGGACTAATAAGAATAATCATAATAATAAGAGGAACAAAACTAATAGCCGATACCATCATACATGGCTACGCCCTATACAATATGTTTGGATGGTCTATTTATGTAATAGGAAGTTTATGGGATTGAGTAACTAACCTACTTTTATATATAGGAACGAACCGAGAAATAAGGACCGAATTCAGAAAAGAATCCTGTCGAGATTCAAAGGACACTAGTCCCTTGGCCCCACAGACTGAGATACCTGCAAACAGTCACACCGAAGGCGCAAAAACAACAGGTAACACAAACACCAATACAATATCAGCTCTGTACCCTTTCTCTCAGTTAAAATATAATACGGAAAATCCAACTTAAAACATACCTTTGACTGTAGAAAGACTTTTATAACAAAATGTCTCAGTTTGAAAAACCAGTTCACATACTAGACGAATTAGTTTTAGCGAGAGGAAAAGTATTACCTACTTACGAAACTAAAGTCGGCGTCAAAAGTGCGCAATCCTCACTTTGAATGCTTGCAACTCGTTAAGAAAAAATCACAGAAAATATTGGCCAGGTAAGCGTGAAAGCTCAAGGTATCCCGAATTGAAAGATATGTATATTAATGTTCTAAAAATTTTTTTACGATAGCGCTGATGTAAAACTTGCCAAAAACAAGGTTTTTGAGCCACTTTTTTTAAGCCTCGACTTTCGAGGCTTCCCAATACGAGCTGGATGTCTTGAAAAATCTGAAAAAATTCACAGACGTTCCTTGAAGTGTCCAGAATGCAACGCAGTTTTCCAAATTTTACAATATGAATTTGTTTAATAATTACAGACCATTTTTCACAAACATATCATCTTGGAAAGAAATAACGATAGGGAGTTGTTTTATGGCTTAAGATGCACAGTTATGTAACGTGATTGAAGTACAATTTGAAAAAATGAAATTAGCTCAATATTTCGCGAAATAAACCTTCACGTATACTTCGGAATTTAATGAGAATAGCCACCGTACAAAAGATGAGAGGGAAAAAGGTAGGGACGTCGGTACCTAATTGTTGATCTAATTTGATTTTTTCAAATTGCACTTCAATCACTTTACAAAACTGCACATCTTAAGCCATAAAACAATAAACGTCTTCCAATTCAATGAAATTACATGGGTTTCTATATTGGAATCGATCCAAGACTTGTGCATTTAAAATACCGCGCTTTATATAACAATCGAGAATTGTTTTGTAAGCCTGAGAAATCTTCCAGTATAAGACATGAATTTTGATAGTCTCTGTATTTTACAGAACCGATATCTGACGATTCGTCAATTATAATAGAAAACTCACTTTCTATTAATTTTTCTACTAAATATTCGAAAGAGAATCGACCAGAAACATTTACAATAGTTGATCTGCATTTCGTTCTACTGTAACTCATGTCTTGAACGACTTCCTGATCTGTACAGTTGAAAATGGTTCGAGACACGCACTTCATCAAAGAATTATAATAAAATCATATAAAATCATATAAAAATAAACGGCAAAGTTGCCGGTTCTGAGACTGAGATTAATTTAAAGGGTGCCGATCGCCGGATCAGGTTGGGTTTCTTTTTCTATTTGTGGATTGTCATTGCCCAATGGGATATAGTTCATTCAATCAGATTAGCTTTTAATACGAACTGCCCATTAAGTTTTTACTTTAAGACTTGGAAAATTAATTTCTCTTTACTAAATTGGGCAAATTAAAAAAAATTATACATCTGAAAAAGTCTTGAGATTTCGATAAAATTTATTTAAATTCTTCAGAAATCCGAGATTTGGCAAAGTTCCTTCAGATTTGAAGAAAAATCCATAGACCGGGCAGCACTGGTCGCAAGTTACCCCTGACTTTTTTTCTGGGCGATTCATTTCTCTTGCGAGAACGAGTCACACCTAATGCGCTGCCCAGCGACTGTCAGTCATAGCTCACCCGATCTTCCTATTGTTTGAGCGTTACACGATTCGAGCCGGTTGAACGAAATTACTAATTACTAAAATATTAAGAAATTAAATTTTAATATGCTAATATGTATTCATTGTCGGCAGGTGATTTGGTTTGGTCTTTATCCAAAGACAAAAACAGATTCAAGGAAGTCAGACAATTACACGTCGGATTAATGAATTAATTACTCAATTGATGATTAATCAATTGATTGATCATTCAATTCAGTAATTTATAGACGGTTGCGCCGCCGCTGATTCGAATTCGGCGCATGGTGCCGGATTTCTTTCCGCCAGGTGATCCGGTGTCTTTTGATTGGTTGCGGGAATTCTTGCGACCAATCAGGAGTTAAAGTAAACCGATTTAAATAAATATTTTAGGCTTGAATTTGGCTTGTCAATTAATTAATCAATTAATTATTACCGTTTAGTCAGATAAAAATTAGCTTATTAATCATCGATCCATTACTTAATGAAGGAATTGTTCGGTTAATCAATTGGTTAATCACTTTATATTACTCAATTGTATAATAATTAATTGATTAATCATCAATGAGGTAATTAATTAATTATTCCGATATTTAATTATCTGATCCCCTGGAATCTGTTTTTGTCTTTCGATAAAGACCAAAGTAAATCACCCGCCGACAATGAATACTGTTACAATCTCTAAAATTACGCAAAACATGGATCGATGATATTTTTATTAGCTGGTAAAATTTAAAAATGATATAATTTTATAAAAAATGAAAAAAAAGGATTAAGACAATCGGTGAATATTCTGAATATTGAAGGAAATCTCAAAGCGAACGCAAAATTATTAAAACTCCCAACAGAAATTGAACGGGTTACCCGATTTTTTGCTATCTTTTTCAATCGTCTCGTGATTATGTAATGAACCTGATGCAGCATATAAAAATTTAATTTCTTCATATTTTAATAATTATTAATTTCGTCCAACCGGCTCGAATCGTGTAACGCTCTAATAATAGGAAGGTCAGGTGAGTTATGACTGACAGTCAGTATACACCCTGGGTTCCAGTATTAAGTAAATAAAAAAAAACAACAAGACCATTTTTCAAAAAAAGGTGACTTTCTTTGTGTATATTATGCCATTGAGATTATGTGGTTAAAATATTACATCGAACATTTCATCCTTGTAGGAGGAAACATATCATTTGTAATACATGGGCTAAAAATCAAGTCTGAGGAAGCGCCTTAAGTTCATCATCAAAACGGACAATCAGTCTATCCAAGAAGCTAATTTGTGAGTTATTTTCTACTTTTATTGTAAATTTAATATTGGAATTATATGAATTGAATTTATTCAAAATGAAATCAAGTTTATCACGTAAGATTGTTGAACTTGAAAAAGGTAGAATGAAGACAAATCTTAACCAAATCAATAAAATCAATCATCGCAACACTAGTAAACCTGCCAATCTCAGTCCATCTCGACTCAATACAGCTTAAAACTTTAGAGATTGGTATGCACTTAAACATTGAGACGTCTAAAGAAATTAAAACAAAATCGGATGGAATTTTTTTGAAGTTCAATTTTTTTGAACAAATGATAAACTATCGGATACGTTATATGGTGTTTTTCTAATAATATTATTAAGAATTTCATAGATGAATTTGGATAAATTATAAGTGGGCCCATTCATTGTAGAAACTATTAATCTTAAAGGGTTGTTGTCTTTGTGTATTTTAGGCCAACCTTAAAGACTTTGCCTCAAGGTGACTAATGTAACCTTTTTGTTCCAAATTTTCAATTAATTTGTTGCATTTATCTTGTCAAGTAGAAGTATATTCAACCTTGGAGATAGAATAACAATTTTTATCTTGGAGCATAGAAATAATTTTTTCATTATATTTTGTTTTTGAGATAGCAACTGTAACATTGGCTTTGTCAGCATTAACAAACATAATATCAGGGTTCTCAATTTTAAAGCTTCCAATACAATTTGTGTTAATTGTATTATCAAACTTTTTGTTTTAAATTTAATCTAAGGAACGAAATCTAGAATTGCTTAAGTGCATCGGTTGCGAATAACATTCTTATCATTTCGATCTAATTTGTAAACACCAGTTTCAATCGAAAAAATTATATTTTGATCTTTTAAATAATTTATGTAATAATTATTGGATGAAAATTTTGGATTCATGAAAATCAA
Source organism: Andricus coriarius (assembly GCA_932066315.1). Taxonomy (NCBI): domain Eukaryota; kingdom Metazoa; phylum Arthropoda; class Insecta; order Hymenoptera; family Cynipidae; genus Andricus; species Andricus coriarius. Next base: position 31,615 of record CAKNWT010332888.1, read on the forward strand.
ATTTATAACCTCCTCAGGGATATCAATGTCAGTAAGATTTCTAAACCAGTTGTTATTGCAAACAATTCTGGAATTCATTTAATTTAATGAAAAATGAACATCTTTGATTTCAAGATGAAGAATTTTGATAGAAAATTGAAAGGATGGATAACGTAAAGGTTTTGAATTATTCTGATCGTTAAAACGTAAATTTAAACGTTCAAGCTTATGAATGATGTGTAGGGGAATCAAACCAGAACGTCTGCAGCGAAGTAGAAAGATCCTTTGGTTGATAAAGTTGGCCTGCTTATAGTCAAAATTAGACCATTCTCTTAATAGTGTTGCAAAATAATTCCCATAAAACCAAGAGATAGCGAAAAAGAAACCCCAGACACGGGCTGTATTGGTGAAATTCATTGTTGATAATAAAGTCACGACCTTGTAGAAATGTGTGGAAATAGTCTCCAATAACAGGTGAAAATCAATACAAATTTATCCAAGTATAATGTAATATTTGTGGATACGTTTCGGCTGTTATGTCAGCCCTTCATCAGTCAAAAATGTATTGCTAAAGGAAAAAAAATAAAGGAAAAAATTAAACCTAAAAAAATCCCATCCGATTATGTTTTAATTTCTTTAGACGTTGTTTTAATGTTTAACTGCATACCAATTTCTAAATTTTTAAGCTGTATTGAGTGGAAATGAATTGAGATTAGCAGGTTTACTAGTGTTCGGATGATTGATTTTATTGATTCGGTTAAGATTGGTCTTAACTCTAACTTTTTTAAGTTCATCAATCTTACGTACGAGCAGGTTTCTGGTTTGGTAGTTTATTTTCTTTGACTTTCAAAGAATAACTTATATTTTACAAAACATTAAATTTCAGAAGAAATTTGTTGAAAAAGTAATACAAAATAATTTTTTATAATGTTTTTAATATTTTTTATGTATTCTCAAAAGATCCAATTGTGAATTGCGCGCCAACTACGGCTAACCAGTGTGCGGCCCGAACGCAAGCGCAGTAGCAAAAGGCGCCCACGTTGGCATCACTGATTTCGTACTTCAGAGCATCGGAGATTCGGAGTACGATTTTGACAGGTGGCTTGAATGCGTGTTTGCTTTGCTGCCTCCAACTACAGTGTTATGATCTTCACACATACAGGACATCTCAAATTTGTACCCACCTCTCTCCATTTCGCGACGTATTTTTCAAAATCTATATTCACCATCATCAAGTCGTGAGTCTTCGACTACAAGACAGCTCCAGCGATTGCTTCTGTGATCTCAGAATTGTCAGTAAACAAATAAATTTGCAAACGTTTCTCGCCGTTCAAATGCTGTCTTCTGCTATCTGAAGATTGCTCTCTTTCAAAAAATTGATAATTTCATTAAAAATAATAATTGCCTCAGCAAACGCTTAATTTCTATACATTTTATTGATCCGAGGATCTCGCAAAACCTAAAATATTTGACAAGTTTTCTTTCTTTCGTTCTCAAATACTTGAGAAAAATTATATGTTGAGTCAATGACGTACCCATAAAAAAATTCCAAGTCGGATTGAAACAACACCCTTAAAAGAAAACTTATGGCATGATATTAGGTGCAAGAAATGTACAAAAGCCAAACTTTGGTGAATGTAAATATAAAATTGATAATCATCAATTCTATAACAACAATCCGTTCCAGATTTCAGCGTTAAAAAATTGAAAGATACAAATTTTTTATACGTCAAAAGTGTAAAAAACAATGAAAAGTGAGGTTATGAAGATCAAAAATTGTTCTTTCAGTACACGTACCTGCAAAAGTTTTTGCGTGACAACCTGGGATTGCTAATTTTTTGAAGAAATCCATTTTCTACATCATTTCGCACGCTGTTTAACTCACTTTATCAATTTATAAATAAATCGTGTGCTAAACGATATTCATTCGTACGCATGCGCACTTTCTCCGCTAGCCAAACAAATGAAATCCTTTAATAGTTAAAGGAATTCTTTTAAATCGTTCATCAGTACAGCTACTTCCGTTTTGCATTTAAGGGATAATTCTTTGAACAGTGAAATGATTCTATTTATGGACAAAAGAAAACGTTTTAATTTCAAACGCCGCATTCTGAAAGAAACGTTATTTTATTGTTAACAGACTTTTTCTTAGAGTGTATAATACATCATAAAATATTATTTTCTATTACAAATAACGAAATCCTAAATATTAATGTTAAAAATAATGTTTAAAATGTTAATGTTAAAATTTTTAAAATCAAATAGACTTTCTAACGAAGCTAAAATGTTTTAACATTTTTATTAGAGGTGTGCAGTCGTTTATTCTTATTTTTAATAAAAATTCAAAAACGCTTGGAACATTGGATTTTTCAAAATAGAAAAAAAATTTCACTGTACATCAAACCGCCTTGATTTCCTTGAATTATTACAATTGTTAAAATCAAAATAACTTCTTGGTTTGTTAAAAAATGGATCCAAAATTCAAGTCTAATCTTCGAAATTCGACTTGTTCGAATATTCGACTTGACTTTTGGAGTCATTTTTTTACAAAAGAAAGGAGTTATTTTCATTTAGAAATTGTAGTAGCTTAAGGAAATTAATCCTGTTTGATGTACATTAAAATTTTTTCTATTTCGAAAAATCCAACTTTCCAGCTGTGTCTAAATTTGTATTGAAATTTCAAATAAACAACTGCACACCTCTAATTTGTGTAGTCACTCTTAAAGAAAGGCCATTAACGAATATTTTTATCTTTGACAACACTCAAGTTAATCGAAAATCATTTTTCCAAGTCTTATAATAAATTACGAATTAGAATTAGGTTTCAGCTGATTTCGCTATTTTCTTTTTCTGCATATCAGCTTTTTTTAGGAATCAGCTAAAGAAGCTTTAGCAAACTGTCTCATTCTATTCTGAAAATATAAGTTAATATTGTAGGCCAAAACTTCATTCCCATGTCCTGCAAAAGAAAAGTAAAATTTGAGCTTAAACAAATCATTGAAGACTAAGTCAAAAATACGACTTTGCTTGCAATGCGAAGAAAACGAGTTTTTGATTGATTTTATAAAATCAAAGAGTTTAAAATTGTTATTTTGATTTAGTGATTAATTTTGCCACTGGATGATTAGTTTGGGTTTGACCTACACTTTCGTCGCTTGCAGAATAAAATAGTGCGGATTTGTAATCAACGCATTTCTTCTTTTTTATTTTTTGATAGATTTGACCTGTAATGTAAGACATTAAACTATGATTGTGAAAATGGCCAGTTGGAGTTTTCTGCTAGTTTTTTCATGTTTATCGGATCCCGAGTATGAAAAAATTAATTTTTTTTTCGTTCCTAAAGACTCAGCTATTAAAGCTTTATGGCAAAAAGCTTTAATTTTGAAAAATGTTACAGTGAAAGCTGGCTAGTTCGTTTACAGTAAACATTTTTGAAAGAAAGACATTCTCCACGAGAAAATCCTAAAAGAACTCGATGGCACTATTCTGTCATAGGTAAATAATTATATATTTACTGTAAAATCGAAATCAAAATTTACAATTAAAACAAAAGTAAATTCTTTTTTATTCAATAAATCACTTATGTTTCTCAAAATTGTGCCATCGGGTCCTTGTAGGATTTTCTCGTGGAAAATGTCTTCCTTTAAAAAATGTTTACTGTAAACGATCTGGCCAGCTTTCACCGTAACATTTTTCCGAATTAAAGCTTTTTGCCATAAAGCTTTAATAGCTGGGTGCTCCGGAACGACGAAAATATTAATTTTGCGATATTCGGATTCTCTGAGTTCACTTTCGATTTGCACCCCGGAGCGATACACTTCGACTCTGACGACTCTACATGACGAAAGCGATATAACCTTCAAAACAACACGAACAAAGTTACAGTGACAGTTCACGGACGTTTAACGTTCCCATGTATTACGTTACGTAATTGAAATTTGATTCTCACTTCAGTCCTGGTTTGATGCAAAAAAGTTGTACTAAAACGTCGTTTAGTGGCATCAAAATAAAGTGGCATTAGAATGAAGCCACCCGCGACTATATTTTTGGAGGACTGTTTCAATACCGAAAACTAGCCTTGAAATGAGACTTTTTTTACAGTGATATTGTGTACAAAATCATGGAAAAAAACTTTATTATTTTTAAATGAGTTTATTCATTTAAAATATTCAATATACATCAGTTTAAGAAATCTCGATAACGGTATCTCTTAATATTTTGATATTTTCCCAGGGTTTTGGTGTAGATCTGCATATCGGACGAATGGGGTGCCTTTTATCAAGAAGTAAATGCGTCCGGCTGGGTTGTTGTTTGCTATCTGAGGATGTGGTTCACTGTACTTGTACACCTTGAAGTCGTGAGCTATATATGAGAAATCTTCAATATCTACTACAGCTTTCAAGGGATAATGCACCTCTTTATAATGGTCATGGCCAAGCAGTGGATGATATTCGGTGAGATTTTCTGCAATGTAACGCCGGCCATGCGACATTTCAATATAAATTTCATATGTCGGAAAATTTGTTTGTTCAATTGTCATCCACTTGGGTCTTAGGCTATGAGGTTTTTCCAAAGGCTGGTTTTGTGGAACTAAAAATAGGCTTGAATAATAAAATGTACAGAAACTCGTTGTATCTACCATGACGAGATGAGCTTCAGTATGAGAATCACCAGATGATTGACCAATCATCATTCCAGCTGCACCTGATTTGGTAGATAAAAAATGGTCATTTATACAGTTTTTGAAAACCAGTAACTTCAACATTTCATAATTTTTATGAAACACTGGTCAATAAAGAATACGCTAGGCTAAATCAATCGGCAGAAAGAAAAATATATTCGATAATGTAATGGCAAAACATCTAACAAGTTGATCAATATCTTAGCTTTGCATATTCATGTGAAAAATTGAATCTATATCCAATAAAATATTGAATTTGTAAGTCTTCCAAAAAAGTTTACGTGCGTCAACTGATACTCTTCCTGTCACTTAATGCAGTGCGCACTATTAATTTTATTTGCTTGGAAATTAAACATAATTCTCTAACAATCGAACGCACAATTTTAGTCAAATCAGATATCTAGATTCATTAGCACTTTAAAAAAATTAATTGGAGGTTCCGTTTTGGGAGTGTATCATTCAAAGTTAATAGACAGTTTTCAAAATTTCGGCATTTTATCATTAAAATGACCGCGCTGCATTACCCGCTTGTGCATTTGGGTGTTCCAAAAAATTTATTGCATAGAATTTTCATGCATATCGCCTGCAAATTCGTTCGAATCCACGAAAAAATAAATCGATTCTTTTTGTTTTGAAAGAAAATTATATTAAAGGTGACTCAAGTCCCATGCAGTTAAACACGTATTTCCCATAAGAAAAAAAGACGTTTTTGTAAATTGCATGCAAGCGCCAGGTTGGCGAAACGGCTTGCGATCTTCTTCTTCTTTAGTACTGCAAGAGAGCAGTCAATTCGACTGTCCCGAAGAATAAGTCACTAACAAAGTTTTCCGTATGCAGAGTGTATCAACTATATTTTACTTCGGTAGAGTGTCGTATCTCTATGTACTTTTAAATGGAGACACGACACTCTAGCGAAGCATAATACAGTTGATACGCTCTGTTTTCTGAAAAATTGGTTAGTGACTTATTCTTCGGGACAGTCGAATTAGCCTAGGTGGAGACTAATGTCCTAACCGTTCATGCAGGACCTATTTGGCCAAGGCTATGATGGCTATGGGCTATGTGCCTTTGTATCAGGTTAGGTAGATGGAGTAGCGAGGATTAACCAATAGGGATAGAGGTTTGTTAAGCGAGGTAGCTGGTTATGGCGCGGCATTTTGAATGATATGTTGAGAACGAATGGAACGAATTTATTGAGGGTAAGCAGGCATTTTAAAGATTCCTAAACCAAAGAAAATTATTTAGATAAGAAAGGGTTCAGCTGAGTATGATGGAAGGCATTTGTTTTTGATGAAAGAAGATTCTAGATTTCTCGTGAATTCTGTGAACTTGGGGCAAGCCCATAAAATGTGATTGATGTCAACACCAGCCGTGTAATCCACATGTTAAGAGTACATAATTTATCTTCTTCGCTCTGCCTAGCGAATCTTGATATATATCTTGCGTGTTCCATTTTTATCAATATTTGGCGAGTGCTTGTACGCCTTTGTGGCATATTTGTGAATATAATAAATTTGGTGGCTTTCAAAATGACAGTTAATCGTCTTTTTTACTCGAAACAAAGTTCCCAGATCTACGTACTACCTATCCAGAAAATTCTCTCACAAAGTTCGACTTTTATTTTATTAAATTAAAAGAGTACGAACAATCAGAAAAGCCAGAAAAAGCGTAATCGTCTCTCTCTATACAGTTTTTCCATGTCAAGCTTGCAGCCAGATTGTAGTGGTTAGCGCGCAGTCTAGAAAAAAGGACAATTGATCTTCTGTATAGTTTTGATCTGTGAAACCAAGGTTTGCTAACCCTTTTTGGATTGAAAAAGTTTTTGAAATAATATAAGCCGATCTGTCCAGAATCCGAAACCCTCCTCCAAACCTCCAAAGCATTGTTTAGATGTTGAGGTATATTGTTGAAATTTTTTCGAGATTGTCAGCGTTTTCGTTGCCTGGAATGTCTTTATGGCCAGGATCCACTCCAGGACTGTTTCAAGACGATGAAAAGAAGATTCCGAATTTTATGGTTAAGATAGGATGTATTAGAAGTAGCATTGAACTTTTAAAATGCTTCTAAAACGCTTTTTGAAGCGGAAAAAATTACAGAGAAAGGAAAATTGTTGTCTAGAATATTTTTAATTGCCTCACCAATTGCTATTGCTTCTGCAGTAAAAATACAGGCATGTTCTGAAATTTGTAACTTGAGTTCAAGGTTAAGTTGTGGTGAATACACGGAAGCTCCAACGAATGTTTCGGGGAATTTAGAACCATCTGTGTAATAATGAATGTCGTTTGGGAATTTATCGGAGATATAATTTTTGAAGATGTCTGGTGATTTAATGTGTTGTATGGTTCGCCCTGTTCGCAGATCAATTAAGGGTTGGAAGAATCTGGAAGAGTAGGAAGTAAGGTAATGTAACGGGTTGGCTGAGTTGAGAACTCTGTGCTTATATCCTTTGAGTTTATAATAAGACTTTAGAAAAAGAAATTCTTTTCCAAATTATACAGGGCCTTGGTTATAAAATACAACTTTTTGAGAATGGAAATGGATCGGGTGATTAACACTGACAAAATATCTGATTAGCAACTTGTCCGAAATTAGTTGAAATCAAGATAGAATTGGAAATTCTTTCAATTCCGATTGCATAAATATTATGGATGTAGAAATGCGATATCCTAAGATGACTCGTAGAAATTTGTTATGAAGTTTGTTTATTTTTTTGAAAATTTTATCATCGCTCGAAATGGATAAGGCATGACAACCATATTCAAAGGTACTCCTTCCCAATGCTCGAAATAAGATTTGGAGTGTGTGGTGGTGATACCCCTATCATGTACCACTTAAACACTTTAAGATGTTGAGGACTTAATTACCACGGTTGATTAGTTTTGAAAAATGTAGTTCCCATGATAGAGCGCAATGGAAAATAATTCCTAGAAAGGTATCTGTTTCTAAGGGGTGTATAGTATTATTGTCTACAGAGATAGAAATATTTTCGGGAAATTTGTCTAAGGAAATCGGAAGCATTACTAATTTCTATTTAGATGGAGAAACCGTAAGACCCCGTGCTTTTCAGAAGTTGTTTATGTTAATCAAGCTTTGTTGGAGGACTGAGATGCATTCATTAATTTCGTATGAAGTGAAATGAAGAATGTCATCCGCGAATTCCAAAATACCACAGCCAGAATAGACTAAGGAATGCACTTCAAGTGTTACAAATTGTATGCATAACTGGACTAAGGATGCAACCCTGGGGAAGTCCTTCCCTGGTTACAAATGGACCCCTATTTTCACCATTGATTCCGAAAAAGACGTAGTGTTCATTTGTGAGATTGTGGATAAATTTACATATTTCTTTAGGTAGCCGGAGTTCTAAGAGATCGTTGATTAAGATACTGGAGATGACATTGTCATAAGCCGCTTGAACGTCTAAAAATGGACAAGCTGTAAAGTGATTTTTAGATTGCGATAAAAATAATTCACTAGATAGTATCTTAACGTTATCGGCACAAGAGCGGTTTTTCCTGAATCCATACTGTGAAGGGGGAAGTATATTATTGGCTTCTAACTAGTATGTTAATCTATTGGAAATGAGTCTCTCTGTGATATTTAGAAAGCAGGAAGCTAATGCAATTGATCTGAACTGATTATTCGAACTTTAGAAAAGGAGGAAGATTAAGAGGTCTTTTCAGGAGTCTGGGAAGAGAGTTTCATTAATTAAATGGTTTAAAATATGAATTAAGTGAAGTAGGGAGGGTTTGGGTAGATTGGATATTACTTCATAGCTGATTTTATCTCGGCCAAGAGAGGATTTAATTTAAAGACTTCGCAAAACTACGAGGAATATAAAAATTTGTTTGTTCCATCTAGCATAATAATGCGTATATTTTCTGTAATAAAGTTTCTTCGGTCGACCTGTCTAGTGGCTCAATAGGAAAAGCACCTGACCGGAAATCAGAAGTTATGTGGTTCGAATCCCAGCGGAGTGAAAGGAGATCTTTTTTTCAGAAAAAAATTTATTAAAAATGATTTAAAATTGATCTCTCTTTTGGTTGAGTTTACCACTAAAAAAAGAATAATTACTTATAGAATAATGCTAGAGAGTTGTAGTTTTTGCTACAATTTTCCACTTTTGGTCCATTTTTCAATTATAGTGAGCTAATAATTAATTCAAGTTTACAAAATTGTTTGAGCAATTTATTATTATTTTTAATAATATTCTCTTTGAATAATATTAAAAAGTTACGGTTTTTTCTTGAATTTTCAACTTTTTGTCTACTTTGACTTGAAGTGTTTATGACTATCTGCTCTTAGAGTAATGCTAGAAAGTTGCAAGTTTTTCTGAAATGTTGAGCTTTTCATTGACTATTTAGTTAGGAACAAGTAAAAAATATTAATATACATTTAAAAAAAAGGATCTCAGTATCTATTTTATGTAGAATCTCCCATTTAATATGATCAATATAGAAAATGTAATTAATATTTCAAAAATATCTTTTTATTTAAGAAAAATGTATTCATAAAAACGAAAGAGATTTTTTAAAAAGTGATTATCTTTATTGGTTATTTATTATTTGTTTATAACTGAAATGCCAATTAAAGGTAAAAATTTCAGAAAAACAGCAACTTTCTAGCAATTATCGTAGAGAAGATTGTTATAAATAATAATCAATTGTCTAAACAATTATGTTTGCTATCTGGCATTAATTATTAACTCACTAAGTCAAAAGCTGACAAAAAGTGTATAATTGCAGAAAAACCCGCAACTATATACATCGTATTAAAAATAATAATAAATAGTTAAAACAATTATGCTTGTTAACTTGATTTAATTATAACTTCACTCCCATTGCAAAGTTGACAGAAAGTGGAAAATTTTCAAACAAACTGCAACTTTATTGCATTATTCTAATAGAATATTATTACGAATGATAATAAATTGCAGAAAATATTTTTTCTGAAAATTTAATGAATTATTTTCTCGCTCTAACTGAAATGCTGAAAATAAATGGAAAAATTCGGAAAAACCTCGACTTTCTAAATCTATTCTCAGAGAAAAATACTAAAAACCACTTATTTAAACATCTAGTTGTCAATAGAAAGTAATACTTTATATATCATAAACAATTGTGAAAAATAATGTTGAGTTTCAACTTAAATTCACCTAACATTGACGATTCTGAATAAAATTTACGGAAAGATAATTTTTTCTTATGGAAAATACGTTTTAAACTTTATGGAGCTTGCGGAACCTCTGAACATCATTTTAAAAAAAAACTCATTAATTTTTTGTGGATTCGAACAAATTTCGCGGCCATATGCATGGAAATTCGAGAAAAAAAATTTTATGAATTTTTGGACCACCTTGATGAACAATTCAAATAAGATGCTTAAAAGTAAACATGTTTGATATAACATTTAGAATATTTGTTATAAATAGCATATTACACTTACGTTTAACGTACAGGAACTCCAGGAATGTGAGGAATAAGATACTATTCAGAATCTTCATTTTTGAAAAATAGTCACTCTAATAGAGAACAGTAAACTGACTTTTGAAAAAAAAATCGTCTGACAATTGACTGAGTAAATGGCCGCTATATATACTAACTCTTACGAAATCAATCTGGTATACATTCTGTTTATTCTTCTAATAAATTGAGTGGAAGGAGGAATTTTCCTCATCTCAGATCTCAAAAATTTTCTTATTTGCTACATTTCTTACGGATAGAACCTCAGAAAGCATTAAATTTATTATTGTAGATTACATAAAATAGGCAGCAAACAATTAGTCATTCTCTTTCGGTCTCATATATTATTCCTTCAAAATGGAGAAACAAGTATTATTTACACCCCTGTTAATATATTTTATCTTACTTTAATCACGTTAAAAATAAGTAAATAGTTTTTTCTACATACTTTAAATTTTCTTCGACTCCTTAGTTAAAATAATTTTATAATAATTATTATTTTCAATTGCCAAGAATGATGATTTAAACACTTCATGAGTATATTCATACGTAATTATATCGTAGACTGCTAGACTCTAGAAAAAAAACACAATTCAGAATATTCTGGGCAAAAAATTATTTAAAAAAATAAAAGCGTCGTAGTTACAATGAATATTCCGCCAAACTCTTATTACATAGTTACAAAGTTCTTTCGGAGACACCAAAAACATTACGAGAAATGAAACAGTTTTTAATGAACCTTGGCAGCTAACTGAATAAAACTTAAACTAGCTGTGAATTCGATCTCGAGTGTTTCTACTTTATTTGTATTTATAACAATCATGTTTGTTAACTTGATTTAATTATTACAACACTCTAATTGGAAAATTGAAAAAAATTTGAAAATTTTCAAACGAACTGAAATTTTCTTGGATTATTCTAAGAGAATATTATTATAAAAAATAATAAATCGTTTAAACAATTATTTATGTAAATTTAATTAATTATTGTCTGGCTCAAACTGAAAAGCTGAAAATAAGTTTATATAGGAATATAAGCTCACAGAGGAAGCATTAGTGATTTTTTAATAGACAAACTAAAGTTTTCATTTGGATCATGTTGAAAATAGATATGTACGAAAAGTAAAAAATTACAAAATAATACACAAAATTTGTATATACAATGCCAAATCCGAAAAACAAATTTTGTGTTTGAAATGGTAATTTTTCGAGCTGGATAAGGGAAGGGGAAAGTTCTATCGTAGTCTATCCGTTTTCCAGCCTTATGATTTTTTTACGAAAATTGTCAGAATTATTTTATATGAAAATTTATGCATTTTTATTTATTTCTATTTATTTGTATTCATGCATCAACTTTGAATTATGTCGATGAAATAAATTTTGGTTGTTTAAAACAGATTTTTCCAATCTTGAAATATGTGGTACAGAGGTTGTAGGAAGAAAATCTGGTGATGCATGGTAGATTGCTGAAATTTAGGCAGCCCAACAAGAAAAGAAAAAAGCATACAAGAGAACGTTAAACATCACAGGTCTTAGCGATGAGGAGAGAAATAGACTTGAAAATGATTACAGATACAAACAGAGGAAGCCAAGGAAAGTAAAGATAAAATCAGAACAGAAGGAGAGAAGAACATACAAACTGACTTTGAAGAAACCATGAAACTATTATTTAAAGAGATGAAGGAAAGCAAAAGTACAGAGTTTGTCAGCATGAGAAACAGCAAAGGTGAAATGCTATATGATACAGACGGGATAGCGTACGCTTTGAAAGACTCTTTTAAATAATTATTAGGAGGTGAAGATATAGGGCAGCAGAATTGCGACATAGAAAATAATAAATTAGAAAGCCCAATTGAAAAAGTCTGTGTCACTGAGGTTAGAGAAATAATGAAGAACTAAAAAAACATTAAGGCTGCTGTAGTCAGTATTAGAGCTGAAATGCTCAAGTACGGTGGTGAATACATCACAGCTTGTGCGAATTAATAAATGTATGTATAGAGACGGGAGAAGTCCCAGACAATTGGAGAACAGCGATTATCGTACCAATTTACAGAAGAACGGGGGATAAAAACAATTGCAATAATTACAGAGCTATCAGCTTACTAAGTACCGTAAGTATAATATAATCAAAAATACTCATTCGTAGGGTAATGAAAATTACAGAAGAAAATATATGGGACGTCCAAAGTGGATTGATGCCATGAAGATCATGTACAGATCAAATACTTAGCTTAAGGCAGAGCACAGAAAAAAGCTTGCGAGTAGGAAGTAAAGTTTTTGTGCTTTTGTTGACCAAGGCCTAGGCGTCTTTACATTAACCTGCACAGCGCTTCCCGAAAGTCAAAATCTCTGACAGGTTTCCCGTAGATCACGTACAGGAATTCCATTTAATGTAATGACTGGGAATCTAGGGGCCTGCTTCGCCACCCCATTAGCCACCTCTTTGCCTCTGATCCCGCAGTGCGACGGAATCCAGCGTAATCGGATGATAAAGCCTTCTCTCACAGCAGCTATGACACCATTTCCCACCGCGCGCGCCAGTACAGGGCTTGTAGGTTCCGAGATTCTACGCAGAAGGCGTTCCAGAGCCAAGCGGGAGTCCATGAATATAGCCACGTTTCTCAAGCCCGACTCTGTTACATGCTTGACCGCGTAGAAAAGTGCATATAGTTCCGCCGAGAGAACAGACATGCGGTCTCACAGCCGGACTCCAATCCTACGATTTCTAGAAGGGATGTAGTATCCGCAGCCCACAACCCCCAGGGACGAATTAACCGATCCATCTGTGTAGATACATGCTGCCCCGGGGAATCGTCGGCCCACAAGCTCGCCGAAGAGCTGCTGCGTAAGCTCACAATTCTTGAAGGCCTCACCGGTCTCCAGATCTGCAGATATCTCAGCCAGCAAATCGCTCCAAGGGTCATCAAAGTAACCCGGACGTGAAAAACATTCCATTGTCCCAGTGAAGGCACACATGGCATCAAACGCTGATAACAAGCCAAACTTATTCGGGTTAACACTGAAGGTCCTAGATCGAGCCTCAGCGGCCAGACCATCCAACCTTGCTGCTAGAGGGCTGTTCTTCCAGCAGAAGTTATGGAGGATGAACCTATTTGACTGTAGAGACCTACGGAATAACAGGGGAGTTTCAGAAGCCTCAGAGAGGAGCACAGAGATAGACGTCGAGCTCATACACCCCAAGGAAATCCCGAGAGAAGCGTGATGGACCGTGTATAGCATTTTCAGGGCCGTGGTACTAGCTCAAAAAAAAGAGGAGCTCCCCATTCCAGGCATGCCCTGACTAGTCCCTTGCGGACGGTGAGCAAAATGTAATGAAAGGCGCCCCAAGAGATTCTCGCAATAACACGGAGGATATTGACTGCTCTTGAGGCTTTAACTGCCGCAACCCTGATGTGTGGAATCCAGGTAATTCTTTTGTCTGGAATTATGCCCAAGTAATTAAGAGAGGGCTGGCACTGAATGACCGTTCGATTTATCGTGATGGAGATGTCGTGAATCCCCTCCATGCCTCTAGAGAAAAAGTAAAGCTGCGACTTTGGGATAAGGATGGAAAGGCCCAAAGTCGCAAGCCAGGAAGTTAATCGCGTACATGCCAATCTTAAAAGATCAGAAGCTTCTTGAATACTTCCCCCGGTGACGTAGAGAAGCAGGTCGTCTGCATACATGGCCACTCTCACTCCGCCCGGTAGTGGTGTTCCCCGCAAGACCTTGGATTGCTTCCATCCGAGGAGAAAAAGAGATTTCGTCTGCTAACCAAGAAAGAAAAAAGGTTAAGCAATCCTACCGGAACCCCTGAAACCCACAACTCGTCAATTAGAGGCCCCGCCAGAATAGCATTAAACGCGCCCTTTAACTCCAATGCCAGCACCAGTGTGTTTTTGCGTCTGCTGAAGCCCATCATGATATGCGAAGCAACCAAGGCCGCACAGTCCATAGAAGACCTGCCCCTTCTGAAACCAAACTGGAATTCAGGGACCCAGTTGTTGTGCTCGTCTAAGTATTCCAGTCTCCTCTGGATCAATCTTTCAAACAACTTGCAAAAAGTTAAAGTGAGAGATATTGGCCGGTAGCATGGAGAGACATGGAACATTGCATTAAACAAGCCATGCACAAACCTCAACAATGGGTCCGAGAAGCCCCGCAGGATTTCATACGATAGGCCGTCCATGCCAGTAGCGGACTTGGTCTTGCAATTAGATAACGCCACATGGAAGCTTCCCAAGAAAAAGGCTGTTTCATTGGGTCACCCTCACCTGGGTTTGGAATAGGGTGTCTTGTCTGTGGAGGGATGTGCGAGCGAATCAGCTCCTCCCGCAGGTCTCTGATGACGGGTGAGTCCGGATCTGTGACCACAGCAGTGTGTTGTTTTTCGGCCCTGGAAGCTAGCGCTTTGAACATGCGCCAAATCCTCATCAAACCAGTTGCCGAATTCAAGGATTCGCAAAAGGTTCGGAAGGATTGGTGCCTCATTCCCCTCAACTGAGCCCTTACCTCGTTGTCCACCTTCCTATAAGCATCGAATTCCTCATCAGTCTGTTTAGCCAAGAACCTCTTTCTTGCCAGCCTCCTTCTGGTTTGGTTAACCTCACGCTCGGCGTTCTACCAGAGTGGCTGTCTAGCCCTTACTCCACCCAGGGAGTCAGCTCTATAGGCACCACTCGCCTCTAGGAAGTCAAAAACTGCCTTTATGAATTTATCATAAATGTTCGCAGGTATAACTCCCCTTGCATGATCAGAGCTGCACGCTGGAATTAGACTCTCCATTTTCTCGTAAACAGGTCCCAGTCCAACGATTTAATATTAAATCTGTTAGAAAAGGAACGATAGAGATATGGAGAGATGGAGAGACATACAGCCTTCCAAAGACCGGCAAATGATCCAAGTGGTAAGTATTATCGCCAACCCTGACTGTGGAGATAGATGCAAGAGCAGCTGTGGAGATGGCCAGATCAAGGTTATTGGCCGTTTGACCCGGAACACACATGATCAGAGAGCTCCGATTAGACACGTGGTCAATGAAACCCTGCCAGGAATCCTGTATGATTCTAGCTTCAGGAGAGAGATAAATATAGAGAAAGACCACCCTCCCAAGAGACGTGTTTATGGTTATGCCAACAGCCCCCATGTCTGCCATCCAAGGACCTGTCAGGTCGATACACTCTACACAGTAAGCGTCCTTGATCAAAATCAGCGATCCTTCTCTCGTACCGATAACTCTATCACATCTATGGGTTATACATATAGCTCTTGATTTCGAAAGTCTTCTCTCGAGTAAGCCATGACTCAGATATGCAGAGTACATCAAGGTAATTCTAAAATAGCAACGACTCGAGATAGGCTGGCAGCAGACTTAAGGGAAAGTCACT
>CAKNWT010332890.1:0-10458 GCA_932066315.1 Andricus coriarius
GAGAGAGAGAGAGAGAGAGAGAGAGAGAGAGAGAGAGAGAGGGGTGGATTTTTAGTTTTTTGGTTTCACCTCTTTCAACGTAAACAAACATTTGATAATAAATTTTTCCCCTTTGAAGTAAAAAATTCGTGATTTCAAACACGATATTTTCAATATGAAAAATTGTTACCTTTTTAAGATTTCGCCTTTCAAGCTGAGAAATTTTCTAATTATAAACTATAATATAATATTAGAAATTCAAAATTAGCGAATTTCAAACATAAGGTATTCAGAATGGGAGAGAATCAAACAAATCACTGCAAATTGTTCAACTATTAGGACATTCAATTTGAAATTGTAAAAGTTTCAGTGATTGAGTTATTAAGAAATAAATCTAAATTAGGTAATCAGAAATCCTAATTTACACAGGAAATCAACGTTCACTACTCCTGACAGCTTGATCAACAACTTTTTTACTTTCAGATTTAACTACATCACACTTTTAAAGTTAATTTAAATATAGGCATCTATTCAACTTTAGAACTTCCTGTCGGGACCTTTTTGCTATATTTGCTTATTCCTTTTTTGCCAGTGGTAGAACTGTGGCGTGCTGATGCACTCCAAAGCTCTATGTCCCTCTTTGCCGCACCTCCAGCAACTCCTCGTCTGATCTGGAACCTCGCACTTTGTTTCCAGGTGTCCATAACCCTGGCTGCGGTAGGTACAAAGTGCCTTTTCAGAGCTTCCTTCGTCTCTTCCTCCTAGGTTGTCTCATCGAGATTGAGGATCTCCACGTCAGTCCGGGTGACTAGTCGCGCGTACGTTTCTCATATTGCCTCGTAGCTTGAACCTATAGCCTTTTGTAAAATAATCGCGTTAGGAGCGCTCGAAGCTTGTTCCGCTTCTTCTTCTGACAGCAGCTACTCGTGGGAAGAAAATGTGTGTAGCTCGTTGTTTTTTCACCCATTCTCCATTCGCCTCCATTCGCGAGAGAGAACACCAGAATATTCAAAAATTATGAATCACAATATTCACTTTCTTTTTTATTCCTTCAAACAGTATCTGCTATCCTAATCTAACTTGCCTTAGTTCACAAACTTCTCATTATTTGATCAATTAATAGTCAGTGTCCATATATTATCCATTAAAGATTATTGTGGACAGAGACAGTTTTCTAATAATTGAGAGGAAACCCAAAGCGCTCCGCAGGCCACCCGTGACTCTCACTCTGGATTCCGGCGACGCCCACCGACGTCCATTGTCGTATGTCCGTTCTTACTCCAGAGATACGCTCGGCTCGACCAAACTGAGGTCGAACTTCGCTAGCCGAACGCAGTCTGCAGAATTGTTTCAACGGGAGAGTCCTGAGCGTCCCCGGTAGCGTATCAGTATTTCCGACCCCACCCGGCAGCATGCGATCGTTGCGGCTTACGGGATCAGGTCGAGACTTGGAAGACTACTTTAGAAACGGAGAAATAGGCACAACCTTTTAGCCACTCCGTCAGGTCGACCTGCCATGTTTGGCCCATTGGTTTGACCAATATTTATCCTCCTGGCTCCGGACATCGTTTGAACAGGAACCTCGAGATTTCCGTGTCGCGCCCTCTGATTCGCTTTGGGAACAGAAGAGATCCAATGGGTTGGATCCGGCAATACGGGTCTCCGCATCACGTCCATCGTGCTGATTGGGTCTGATTAACGGACTACCGAGACTCCTATTGGCCGTTTGAAAATGTCCGCCCGTCCAGTATGGCGGTCGGCCGGTGCTGCCTCTCGTAGTTGGTAACGGAGTCTCTGTCTGCGTCACGAGTTCGCCTTCTTCATCGTCTTGGGTTCCGCTTCGACCTTCCTGACTGTCAACACCCGCTGTCGGCTGCCATGGTGTTGATACGCTGTCAGTTCTTTCCTTGTCGCTTTTCTTCGACGGTTTCTTTTCCAGGTTTGTGCGGACTTCCAGGAATTTGATGATGGATGTTGTGTCTGCCTTGTAGGTACCCGCAGAGTTTTTGTCTCGTAGTTCAAGTATCGACACGGACCGAATACATTTTTACATTCGTTGCAAAACCTTATTATTATTATTACTTAGTCCACATATTATTCTAGACCCGGATCTTGGCTGGACGGAAAATTTGTTAACTCCGCTCGCCTGACAAATTTATTTGGCAACTACTAGAATGCCAAGGAATAAGAGATTATGCCACATTTATCACTAGTTTTAATACAACGAACAGTTAATTTTTCCTGCACATATACCAAGATAACCTTTCCAAATTATAAAACACCAAAGAATCAAACCGTCAAATTGTGACATTCTAAGATATTTTTATTTCACAAAACAAACTGCTGTCGATCTTGCCACAGTGTAACCTAACAATACTAACAGAGTAATCCTTTCTTTCTTGTTACAGAGTTGAGTTCAGAGACCAAGTTTTTACCTGACGATGACCGTGTTCCTGGTGTGCCCCGTGGCAGATGGCCTACTTCTTCTGAAGGAAATCATAAAATTGAGATTGATCTGAATCATCCTCCTCCCGATTCTCCTGTTCGTACCAGGTCAAGGTCTCCTTCTGCCAAGCTACCCCCTCCTTCCAGATCTATAGCTTCACCCATAAGGCTTCCTGCTCCTGGCGGATGTCGATGTGACTTAATTCCTTTAGGCACCATCAACGAGCATTGGAACTTTCCTTGATCCTGTTGGTAAATATAATAATTCTAATATAACTTGCGGGTTTGATCGCAGTATATTTATTTCCTATTCGAAATTGTTCAAATAATTGACCTTTTGATCGTCACTCTGTTTTTCTAATAATAAGATTTTCAATAAGAAAAACCTCCTTTTCTCTTGAAGAAATGTTTTCGAATACCCTTGCGGAATAAAAATGCTCATAAAATGAGCACAAATAAATGAACCATAGTGAATAAACCCATAGTACTTCGTAGGGATCTTCTGCTTAGGATTCAACTATTCTTTTGAAATTTCGTCAAAATAAACTCAAGTATTTATCTTTTTGGTTGAAAATTAATTTTTTTAAATTATTAATTCAACTACTCGATCAAATGTTAAACAACTTAGTACTAGAGCTATAACAGTTATAAGCCACTTACCGGTCGAGCAGGGTTCTGCTCCATGCTAAATTACCTTTCGTCGGTAATACATATTCGTGTACCAGTGGCGCCACCTATTGGCAGAAATATTAAAAATTACTGACGTTTGTGTTTAACCTATCGAGTTGTGACGCCATCTATAGGTAGAAATGTCAACTACGTTTTAATGATAAGTTTTCAGTAGCGCCATATATCGGTATAAATATTAACTAACTAATTTACGGAGGCCCTTGTCTCACATACCGAAATATGGCGCCATCTATTGGTAGAAATATCAACTAAAGTTCTGTAATATGCTAAGTTACCGCTCGCTATTAAGTGGCACCACATTTAATTCTGTAAAACAGGACGTCCTTAAATTTGTTAGTTAATATTTCTACCAATAGATGGTGCCACTGTAAACTTATTAAACAAGTCTAGTCGAGTTTATCGCGGCAAATTCAAATTCTTTTGTCTGAATTCTCCTGAAATAGTTCACACGTACGCGGCGATGAAAGTCCGACAAGGTGAAATCACTTTTAACTTAGGTATAATGAAATCATGACAAAATTTAGTCTTTTTTAGTATTTTTATATGTAAATTAACAATTTACTTTTTGACTTAAAACTTTATCCAATATTTCCATATTTTATTTACATCTTTGTAATCTCTTATGATTAACATTTTTTCGGGGATAACTACTACCACGGTTTGTATATCAGAAAAGCATGAATAATTCTATACATGTGCACGTTTTAAAATTAAAATCACTTACGACTCATATTATCTTATGAGTACCAGCGTAGTTGTCTTTTAATTTTTTTCCAAGCCCTCCTACTAATAAGAGATAAGCATATTGCCCTACTATAAAATTAAGTTAATTTATGTTGATATCATAATACTTTTTTACCTTCTTTTTGCAGCTTCTTTTCGAGCGCCCACTAGACATTCAGTCTGCACAAGACGATTCAAAATATCGTCTTCTGATTTCACGTAAGTCAATGGAACTTCCTCATCCGCAAATTCAGACGAAAAGCTCATCTTCCATATAAATTTCGCAAGGTGTCATCCCGGTACACTCATCGACGGCGATGATAAATGAGATGATCGCAAAAGGTAAGCACTGGTGCTAATTGTTTTTCTCGCAGTAATGATGTAAATACTCTACAAAAGTATGATGGCTTATTTCGAGAGCTCCCAAGGAGTGAGGATGATAACCAGAGGATAAGTATTTTTTTCTGTACAAAATATTTTTGCAAAGTTCTCCATCAACTCACTTATAAATTGCGGTCCCAGAGCAGCTTTAATAGACTCAAAGCAACCGGATCTGCATTTAAAATGTTTAGCAAAACCTATTGATAAATTAGGGGCATCAATGACAAATAGCTGTAGTGCTCCTGAATATTTTGTTAAACAATCCTGCCAAGTTAACATGAACTGATTCCCAGGTTGTGTAGTTGGTAACGGTCCAACTAAATAAATTTTAATTTTTTTAAAAGCTCCAGATGGTGTATCAGTAATACACATCGGTAATTTAGATCTTAAGCGAACTAGCTTCCTTCTCTCCCGTGTAGCAATCGCCAAGTCACTTACAGTTTCTACGCTTGGGCTAGGCCGGAAGCCCCCAGCCTGGTTCTAGCTTGTATTTCTCAGTGGCTCCAGCTCGAGCCCAGGTAGGTAGCAGTGCTCCTAATTTTGTTATCCTTTCGCACTGCACATGTGTCGCATCGACAACAGGATTGGTTAGAGTTGGCGCACTTATAAGTCTTTATAAGTCTATTTTCTGATGAAAGAATTATTTTTAATAACTTGACACTTATTATTTGTTGTGAGCAATTAATTTATACATTTACATATTTTAAATGAGCGCGCCAACCATAACCAATCCGGTTGTAGACGCGACGCGGACCGAACACATCCGAACTAACCCGAACGTCGAGACCGTTTACGTTGATATGTTGAGCATGCATTGTGAGGGACGAGCATGAAACGAGCATGGTGGATAGTGGTAATTAAGTATTTCTTTTAGATTTTCCGCGTCCAGATGTTTCCGCACTTGACACTCGGTGATCAGTTTAAAACTTTAAAACATACTTAAAAAGTTCAGAATAAATTGATTCTAATTGTGTTTCTTTATCGTGTTTGCTGGATTGGGCACGATTGAGTTTTGCAAAGTTTCAATCGTTCCCAATCAGGCCAAACGGTAGTAGTATTTTCAGGTTATGAAGTGGTTATTAGCATTTTCACTTCAATTTATATTTTGAAATGTTTTGCTCTATTGTTTTGCTCTATTGTTATTGAAAATTGAAAAATTTGACCATGAAAACCCGGGAAATGACTGGGAATTGGAAATCGTCTGCCGAATCGCCACCCTGAAAATGTCTGTGCTTGGGAAAGGAAAACCTGCTGTTGTGATGATTCCTGCATGTATTTAATACAATTTTGAACTACTTCACCCTTAAATACTACAATGTTTAATGTTTAAATTTAAAAATAATTCAATCTGCAACAATTTTTGAATAGTTAGATCTCCAAGTACAAATCGAATACTGCACAGTTGAAATTTTGAAATCTTTAAAATTCAAAGATTTTAAGATCAGGCATTGCAAACCAAATTATTCAAAATATTGAAAATTGAATGTTTTAAATATTAAAACTAGAATTTTTCGAGTATTTCAAATCAAACTTATTTATAAATTCCAAATTGTTATACTTCAAGACATTTAAAAGGATGTGATAATTTTTTTTCTACTAAAAATTAAAAGAATTTAATAAATTACTTACAACTTACTTAGTCCGAGTTTCATAAGGTTGGCCCCATCCTACGTTTTATAATGATTCCAATCGTTTTCAATTAGGCGACAATTTCTATAGGCGCTTGTAGGATCCGGCGCCTCAATTCTCATGTGCGTATTTTAATTATGCCTAACCAGAGTCTGAAATGTCTTTGTTTTTTCGATGGTTCTTTCTAAACGGTCATGAGGTCCATATTACATTGAATGACCATCATGTCATTAATCCTGTAACCTTTCAGGTTTTCCCGTTATGTGGAGAATATAAACCGTATACCTGAAAATAATCGTTCAACGCTCACTGGGGTAGCTGGCGCAACGTGAACGATAATTACCAAATCGTACAATAGAGGCTCGGAAAATCGGACATCATTCCAAAACTCTAATAAGGTTGTTTCCTTCTTTATTGTATATATGTATCTACGTATGTATGTATGCATGTGTGTATGTATATTTATTGCCTCAAAGAATACAAGATTCTTTGGCAAGGGAAGGCCACTATTACCAAAATCAATAAAATTAAGATAAATGTACTGTGTACTATTCAAATAGAGAGAAAGCTCTCATTTTTAAGCATGTACCTATAAAGTTGTATATCGAGCGAAGCATTTCAGGATTTATATTTGACAATAAAAAGTGAAGATTGCTCTCGGTTATCTAACCAATGTTCCGCAAGTAATGATTTCTAATCGGCGAGTAGATAGGACATTTTGTGAGGATGTGTACAAGAACTTAATTTTCTCTTACATTACATAATTGGCAAATCTGCTGTGGATCGATTACAGTTGTTCCAGCTTTAGAGGTCAACTTAATGATGAACCTGGAGGAAGTTCTTAATTGAGCGAGAAAGCGCTTAAAAAGGAAAGGAGCTTTAAATAGGAGATATGTTGGAGTAGCGCATCGTTGTGTAAACTTTTACTATCAGCTATAATATTGATTTGAGTTATGAGATTGGGATTATTGAGCTCCATGAGATTGTGGCTTATTCCCGCTCCCTCCAAACATCTAATAAGTTGACCTAGCCAGTTATATTTAGCTTTTTTTTTGTTTGCGGTTTCGGCTAGTTTTAGCATGCAGAGCTTAGGATAGCGCGAGTCTTCCATTTCAAAAATCTTGGCTAACCAGTTCAGTGCCATTTTTAATATTTGGTATGACACACAGGGTAGAACTAGTTCCAATCTGACAACGAACTCGAGCGTATTTCTGCGCAGGCGCAGAAGATTCTTGAAAAAACGGACTTGTGCTTTTTCGAAGACATCTAGATAAATTAATTCGATGATTCGGGCCGCATACAATAAGGAACTCTTCATAATAGAGTCATGAATTTTGATAATGGAAGACCATGAGGAGCACTTAGTTCTAGTTAGAATATTGAACGCCGAGGCCGATGCTGAGTTGGCTTTGCTAACTGCTGCATGTGCAGCTAAGTTGAAAGCACCTGTTCTAGAAAAAATCGTACCCAAGTATTCAAAACAAGGAACAAACTCCAAAGAGCTACCATTATATTTCAAACCTAGGAGTTTTTCGCTGATCCGACCTTTCTTGAATATAGTGTATTTAGTTTTGTTGTTATTACCCGTGACTTTGTTTATATTATAATACTCCTGAAGAGCATTGAGTTTTCTAATTGCGTCCATCTTAGATTCTGCAAAAATAACTAAATCATCCGTGTAAATCAGCACAATAATGTCCGTGTCACCCATGATTCTGAAACCCACAACACCTTCTCGTCTAAAGAAAATCTCGATATCCGAGTTTAAGAAGATAAACATGATTGGGCTCAAAATTTCTCCATGTAGAACTCTCTCAGTGACCGGCAATTCCTCCGAGAACTCGTTCCCCACTTAAATGCATGTTGATGCTCTTTCATACAGACTTTTTAGAATTCTTATTATTTATGAGCTGACCCTAATATCGAATAGTTTTGACGAGATGTGAGAGTGATTAACCGATGGGAAAGCTCTTGAAAAATCCACCACAGTGGCATAGACATGTCTATTCTTTTTTTGTGAGTAAATTTGCGAAACAGATGCCAAGGTGAAAATATTATCCATACAACCCCTGCCACGGCTATAAATTCGAACCAAAATCCAATACTCTGATTTATCTATGAGCTCACTATTATATAAAAGTTTATTTGTGAAAAGGGCTAGGCCGCCACTGGCTCTGCCTTTTGATTTTTCTTTTAAAGCGTTAGAGAAGAAATGATTATATTTATTATCCGCGTGGAAGTTTTTGGGAATTTGAGTAAGCCAGGTTTCGACGATTCCTTTAATATCAAAATCATCATAATTGATACGAAAGACTAAAATCTTACATAACCATGACAGTTCCAGAAGAAGAAGTTTGTAGAATTGTTGACTCGTCCTGATGTATTTCGCTCATTTACCCATTTAAATTTTTCTTCTACGCCTCCCTGCTTGATAGTCGATTTTGAATATTCCCTTTCGTAAGATTTCCCGCCTGTTCTTTGATAATTACTGATAAAGATTTTGAGGCATTACGCTTCACCTTTCCCTGTATGCCGCTTGCTTCCCCCATTTTTCTTTTTTCAAATGGTTCCGCCCTATTCACATGTAATTCGACATTCTGGATTACAGACTCCAACGCTGACAGATCCTTGCACTCAAACTTTTTGCCATCCACATATATTACATTATAGCTTGAGGAAGCTTTCAGGTCACAATTTCTAGCCTCTTTAGGATATGGAAGCAGAGTCTTCCTTTTAGTTTGGACTTTATTAGTATAGTCCTCCGCAATGCTGATCCCAGTGCCGCGTAATTTTTTTAGCCGCGATAAGATCATTTTCTTATCCTTGAAGGAACGTAGCTGTGTTAGGAGGAGACGGGGTTTGTCCCGTATTATTCCTCCAATTTGTCTAACAGATTTGACCTGGTCTGAGCGTATTTCAATATTGAGATGCTGTTTGAAAGTGCCACATATTAACTGCACCAGGTACACGTCGTCTTCATCCAGCAGGCCGAAAATAATCAGGTTGTTGCTCCCTAACGCTCTGCCCATTGCCTCGATTCTCCCTTCATGCTCCGTAATAACGGATCTCAGTTTTTCTTGCTCGACTTTGAGCTGTTGATTTTCTAGCGTAGGATGGTCAATTTTGTTGTGGAGAGCTGAGAGTGAGGACTCCAGATTTCTGATTTTTTGCATTAGGAGCTCAAATTTATCCTCAGAGATTTCTAGAGCCATTGTATCGAGTAACTGACGTGACGCAGAGATGGCAACACTAAAACACTGTACACCCGACACAACGACCTTGAGAAAATCGGCAGTTAGAACCACAACAGCTTTTTGCTTGAAATTGATTGCGGTAATGGTTGTAACACCCACAAACGACTAGAATTGAGAACATTAGTGACAATAAGTTACTTCAAAAGCACTTTGTTAATTACACTGCACGAACTCAGCCCGTAAATAACCAAAATTTTAGCGAGCGATTAAACACATGACCGACTGCCATACTTACTTAGCAGCGCTTTCTTTATTATAATTCTCTGCTTGAGGAATGACTTTAGAAGAGGTGTGATGTCCCTCACATCATTCCCATCTTCTTCTCGTTGCTGCTTCATATATTCCGATTCTTCGACATACTTGTATTCCTCCTCCATTCTCTCCAGTGCAACATCAGAAGCTTTACAAGCTGGCTCCTCTGGCTGTTGTCAACGTGACTGCAGCTTCCTCCAAAGTTCCACGAGAAGACTCTTTGCTACCTCTGCAGATTTCATTGTGAGGGTAGCATTGAATCGAGGATCTAAATTAATCGATGCCAGCAAAGCCTGCTTTTCGAGAATAAGTCCTTACCTTGCTTTCATCGAAGTAAAAATAGCTCAAGTCAACTCGGAGTCCACTGCCGCTGTTTC
The DNA here is from genome assembly GCA_932066315.1 of Andricus coriarius. Classification (NCBI taxonomy): domain Eukaryota; kingdom Metazoa; phylum Arthropoda; class Insecta; order Hymenoptera; family Cynipidae; genus Andricus; species Andricus coriarius. The sequence goes on from CAKNWT010332890.1 coordinate 9,731, forward strand.
TATTATACATTTCACCCACACAGGGTAAAAATCTGATAGTAGAAGACTCTGCTTCTGTAACTCCTTCGTTGCAATTTTTGCTGGTGTCAATGCAACTATGTATTCATCTACCAGCCCCCTCTCATTCTCCGTCATCTTGGATTTTTTTTAATGTTTCGCGTAGGTCTTCAGCTTTTTAAGGGACAACAGCATATCTAGCGTTGAATGCCAACGCGTGTCTTTGCCAAACACAGCCTTGATGGCATACATGTCAGCTTCTCTAATTGCCAAAGACACCTTCTCTGTCCTTAAAATTTGTACGTTAACTCGCTCGCTTACAAAAAAATCATTCTGGATCATAGACGTGAGAGCATCATCTATTGCTAGTTGTAGTGAGTGGGCTGTACAGCGAATGCATATGATGGTTAACACCTTGCTGTCTACCAAATCCTGAAAAATTCTCTGCATATTATCCGCAATGTGGTTGTAAACAGCTTCATATGTTTCATCATTTGTCAGTTCCCTCATTTCCTTGTCATAAGTAGTTTCGGGGTACTCAATCACTTCAAAAATCATGCACCCTTGATTTATATTAGTTTGTGCCTCTTTGATAATTTTGCATAGCTTTAGCATATTAGAGGCATAATTAGAAGTGAATGAGTATAGATCTTTGATCCTAATGGCAATTTCTATAAAACGTTAACAATTATAATATTCACAAACCATTTTTGTGGAAAATGTTGGAATTA
>CAKNWT010332891.1:430-14453 GCA_932066315.1 Andricus coriarius
TCTTCTTCTTCTTCTTCTTCTTCTTCTTCTTCTTCTTCTTCTTCTTCTTCTTCTTCTTCTCCTTAAGGGCAACATCCTCCATCCAGTTCTCTTCCTTCTGCTAGACCCCATTTTACGATCAGGTCTTCTCCTGCCGAAGTTCCTCAACGACCAAGGTCCAAATCACCTTCTGCCAGCAATATAGCTTGACCTACCAGGCTTCCTTTTTCTGACGTGCTTGGATATAGACTTGATCAGATTCAATTTACTCGGCTTATTCCCAATAGGAATCCAAACCGGATTTTCGAAATTCGAAGATACACTTTTCCAGCGAATAAAGGAATTAAAGTACTCGAAGGATATAATGTCCATAGGACCGTGCCACCCCAAGAACAAATTGTATTATCAACATTTGCTGGTGGCGTCTTCGCCAGATTGACGAGTAATAATACACTTGCTGGAATATATAAACGTGATTTTCATGCAAGGCGTGAAATTCCAGTAGGCCCCATGCGCCGCATCTCACTTGATTTTAGAGTAAAGCATTTAAATGACAATGATAGGTAAGTTACTTTTACAAATAAACTAGTTATCGTTACTTCGCATTTTTAGTTAATTTTGTAGCCAAGCATGTAAACCATGAAAACCGAGGACCGAAGGATTTCTGAATTTTATTAAATTTATTCAAATTCCTTTCAATTTACTCTGAATTCTTTGCAATTTTCTTGAAATCCATCGAATTTAAGAGATCTTTTTAGGATTTTTCAAAATTCATTCTGAAGACTTTTAAATTGACATTGACTTCTTATCGATCTTATGAGAATTTTATTTACTAATTCTATTGATTCCCATTTATCTAGATCTAATTAAACGTTTTTATATTTCAAAAATTTCGTTCTATTTATTTGAAACACTTTTAACTTATCTTGATTTATTATGAATTACATCAAAATTAATTAATTTGAATTAAATTCTTCAAAATTCACTACAATTTTGCTGAAAATATTTCATTTGGAATTCACTTTAAATGCTTTTTTTTATCCTGAATGATTTTAATTTAATTCGAATTCTTCAAAATTATCTTCACTTTTTTTAATTTTCTTAAGGGCATGTGATACTTAAATAATTATCGATTTTAGCAGTGTTAGGTTCCCCCGGCTTTTTCCTACAATAATAAAGATTTTGCCTTAAAAATTTGGGCCATAATAGCGAACATGCTAACGGACATCCCCGAACTCTTCTGTTGTGAAACAATTTAAAAGAAATTCATTTTGCTAAATTTGATTAATATGTGTGTACATTGAGGTTATGTGTATTACAATTCTGCCCGCAGCTTTATTTCCAAACTACACAATATTTTTGGTCGAAAACTTAGGACAAGGAATAAAAGCTAGTAACTAATGTCCCGAAACTAATCTTGTTTGTAGGCAATCCAAAAAATATATTTCATAAATAATTTAATTTATGCTCGTTAGGACGCCCTCTATGCCACTCGGTACAACAGGTACCGACATTATCGAAATGACGACAACTTGACAACTGATCCTAACCTCCAAATAGTGCATATACAGAAAAATTTTATTTAGCACAATATATTTTTTTGCTATTATCCCTCAAAAAAAGAGTTCGAAAACGTCCGTTATTCTATTTCATAGCATTTCGGAATTCAGTTTTTAACAATTTTGAGTTTTGTGAACAAAAACCCGGGGGAACTGAACCCGATTGAAGTATCACATGCCCTTCAAATATATATTTTAAAAATATCGCAATCATTGTTGTCGAAATCCCTATTTCTAGTATTTCTCGTGACAGGCCTTCATTTTCTTCTCTTTCTTTTTCTTCTTGTCCTCACAAATAACATTTTCACGTCTTCGTCTCAGGCCTAGGTCTACTCCTGCCAGGTGCATGGCTCCACCAACCAGGCTTCCTTCTTCTTACGGATCTGTATATGGACATGACGAACTTCAGCTTATTCTGCTTACTTCCATTAGAAATCTGAACAGGGTATTCAAACTTCGGAAATATACTTTTCCTGCCAATAAACCAATGCTATTACTCGAAGCATGTAATAAATATGTGCCGATTTCAAAGCAAGAACACATTGTATTATCAACATTTGCTCGTGACGTTTTTGCAATATTGGAGAGTCGTAACTATCTTGCTGGAATATATGCATACATTTCCCGCATTGGCGGTAACGGGCGGAGAAATGAACATGCAAAGTAGAACGATTACCCCATTGACCACAGGTGAAAAGAGGGAAGCTTCAGTAGGCCGCTGTCGCTCTATCTTGACTAATTTTACAGTACAGCATGTAAACTACAATCATCCACGGAAGTTAATCAATTAAAAAAATGTAAAAATAAAATTAAAATAAAGCTTTTGATCCAAAACCATAGTAAAATATTACGAGTAACTTGTAATTGCTAATAACAATAACAACTTAATGTATTATGGTTCCTAAGGCTTCGATTTTTCGCCAATGCCCCAGCAAGTCTTTTTTGGAAACAGGGGAAAAAATCTGTTTAATTTCTCACCAAAATATTGTTCGAAAACAATAAAGGTTTATACTGATTTACTTATAAATATATTTCTATGATACAAGGTCGCTTTAGTGCATGTGGAAGCCAAATCAATGTCTAAACTTTAGAGGTTGATTTCTTATACCACGTTATTCATATTCATATCTCGAATTACTAATTCCACTTCGTAAAATCTTAGTAAAATCTTAATTGCCTTCATACATTTTCACAACTTTTAATTTGCTGATCCGTAGCAGATAAGTCTTGTCTAATGGAAGGTTGACACTCAAATATTTTTAGTCAGATTCTGGTATATTTTAATTGGTAATACTGGTTTTATGTTCAATTATGAATCGTTTATATTTGAGAAACTCACATATATAATCAATAATTTAAAAATGATTGGATATTGGATATCTATCAATTTTCTAATGTTACAAAATCCATATAGTTTATTTCAAAACGCTGTTAATTTGAAATGTTATGAGAAATAAATAAAAGTGGCTGAATATTTTATATTGAGAATTGCTAAATGAAACCCTCAGAAATAAAAAAATTTCTAATCTATATTTAAAAAAAAATTTAACTTTGAATATAATAAAGAACATTTATCGGTTTCATTTCGATCTCAAAGCGAAGCTTAGTTGTCTTTATTCAGAAAAATTTAGGATGTTTTTGCATACTCTAAAGTTCAAAATTACTTAATTCTCGAAGTTGATTTACAAAATTAAAAACAAAATCCCCACTGATTATTGCAACAATTTTTCAAGAGAACCTCAAGCGTAAATAATAAGGATATAGTTTAGATCATAATCGTTTATTTAGAGGTTGAGATATGTCGGCATGCCATAATATTCTTTTTTTCTGACTAAAGCTCGATCTGGTTTTTGGCATGCAATGTGTGGGGGTGTCGATCTCACTGCTGCTTTGTTTTGTACAATTGGATTTCATCTGTTTTGGTGTCAAAACCGTGTTTGAAGTGGAGTGTATGAAGTGCTTCTTCGTACTATCTATTAAATAAACATCAATCGCTCACATGTAATCAGCTGACTGTACACTACCGTATTGTGAGATGGTAGAACCCGGGTTGGCAGCTTCGCACGTTGAGAGGTTTGAAGCTCTCCTCATCTCCATTAAAAAGGGTATACGTCGGCAACTAAGGCTGATATGACCACGCTAAAGGGTTCGGTGGACCAGATTAAAAATGATCTTTTGATCCTGAAAGAAGAGGCTGAGGCCTTGAAGATCCGAAACGAGCAGCTTGAGAAGAGAAAGGCCGTGCTGGAAAATGATGTTAATTTACTTACGGAGGAAGTTCTTCACCGCAGGAGAGAAGCGCATGCAAATATGTACTAATGCACTACCTCAAGAACACTAATTCGATTAAGAAATACATTATTTGGTCCGTTCGCGAAGTATTTTCAAAAGCCAAGATGGAGTCGGTTGTGGTGGAATCACCCACCCGTTTAGGAAGAAATCCAGGCTCTAGACCGGTCCTTATCAAGCTAGGCTCGTCTATGGGAAGCGAAGAGGAAACTTTCGGAAGATGGGTATCATGTCTCCATCAGGGGGAAAGATTTGATTCACAATAGAAAACCCCTATCCAAGGACGAAATTTACTCGATAGGCACAGGCTCTTTTCCAAGTTCGACGGAGACATTTCTCGTGACAAAGAACACCGTCAGGAGACAGAGAGGAAGACCACTAAAACGAGATGGGTCTGGGTCTGATTCAGCATCCTCAACTGGGGAAAGCCAACGGACAAGGTCTAACTCAATTACGGACTTTCTCTTTGAAAATCAGAATCCCCATGGTCCACTCTCGTCTTGTCAAGACAAGAAATCGACACTCCGTAGAGATACCAGAAACTCTCGCAAGAAGAGCGAAAGAAACTATCGTAGGGGCGGAGAGAGACATTCGGATTGTCTTCTGGAACTCTCGTGGGCTTGCTAACCTGGGAGATATTTCAGAGGCTATCTTCAGAAGCGATATTCTTTGCGTATGTAAAACGTGGCTCCTGGCGGCTTCTGTAGCTCTTCCCTCCCGGCTTCCTCATCGTGAATGCATCTCAGCAAGTGCAACAAAAGTGAGTATATTTGGTAGAGCACGCGGTGGCTTAGTCATATTTGTAAATCGAAAATGGTATGCTCGTGAAGACATTGATAGAGCCCCTGAGTGGATCTTCATAAAGTGCGCATTGTCTGTATCACGATTTACAGCCAGCTGGATAAGTTTTAAGCCGGGGTAGACAGATAGTCAATTCACGAAAGTTTGGATTCAGTACTTTCGCGGCTAGAGGAATTATATCCTTCTATTCCCGTTATTCTGAGTAGGGATTTTAACGCGCGAATTGTTAATCTACACCAGGTACCTTATGAAGCCTTTCCGGACGGGGTATATGCATTTGCGGAAAGATCAGTCTTGAATCGTGACGTTCGTAGTAGGGGTCTTGCTTTGGTGGAATGTTTGATAGTGCATGGTTTTCCTTTCCTCAACGGCAGATTCGGTGGTGATTGGCCGGCAAGCTGCACTCGCCTGTCCTGCGGAAGTGGGAGTACTATTGATCTCGCGGCTTGCGCTCTTACTTCAATTAATGTAATTAAAGATTTTAAAGTTTTTGTTGAAGCGAGCAATACGTGTACGAGTCCGAAACTCATATGGGGAGAGGCTAGCAGGGAGGTAATTCTTAAAAGTCCGTCGCTCTCTGACCTACACTCTTTGAATACGGTCTCGGTGAAAACAATGCATAAGAATCTCATACCCTCTATTATGGAAGCTACGTCAGCAGCGGGTATGATAGCTAAAACCTTCTTCCTTAAGAAGGTAGAAAAAAGTTCAAGGATTTGTAACTGTCTGGGTTCGCGCAAGAGGACATCCTTAAATATAATACAGATAAAAGGGCGTACATATATCTTATAACATCGCGAACTCGTTGCACCCTCCTAAACTTGGATTTGACCTTGCTTGGTCCGTAAACACACATCCTCTCCTGTATGGGTCAATTTCCAAAAACAAAATAATTGCTGTCATACGAAAATGTAAACTAGGGAAAGCACCAGGTGAAAATGGCATTTCTGCGGAATTTTATAGAGCGCTTCCCGATTTATGAGTGGATTACGTTGAACGTTTGTTCAGGAGGGTCAGGCGGAATGAAAAGGTCCCCTCAAATTGCGTCAGCCTTATTTTAAGCGTCCTTATTTACGCAATAGGGATCTAGGGTTGAAACTGGAACTAGGCCTTTTACACTAGCGCACAAAATATTCAAGATGGCCATTAATTGGCTAGAGAAGGATTTGGGTATGGGTAAGAGGCTAACTGAAGTTTGTTTAAAACGTCTACAGGTCCTCGCGGACTCAGGTAGGGCAGTTTCCAAGTTTGATTTGGTCCTGCAGTTAAAATATCTTATCACGTTGTGTGGAATGGAAGCTTTATGGACCGACTTGACCTTGGTAAGTTTACAGCACAAGAAGGATTTAATTCTCGCGAAATTCGAGGCCTATCTTAGAGACGTGGACCTGTACATGTTGAGTCAGACATCCTCTCCTTAGGTGCTGCCTCACCTATGGATTGCTCCCATGGGACAGCAGTGCCTTTATGGCGGAATACCTTTTAGATACATTAGACTTCTTGCCCAGGTGTGTCTTATGGGAGACGTGAGGGGTAGATTCTCATTAGGGGATCTTTCTTTTGGGTACACAAGAAGGCAACACTGCACAAGCTGCAACCTGGGGGTAAAGAGAATCTGTTTCATTTGTTGGCAGAGTGCCCTATGTACAGGGATGTCAGAAAGAATTTTTTCTAGTCCGCCGTTGGTCTTACAGCCTCTGGTCCGTTCTGCATTTCTCTCCTGAATAGCCCTATGTGTTGAAAGATTCTTAGCAATTCTCAAGGGACGATATCCTCAGAAATCCAAATTACTCTGATTTTCATGAACAAATGATTCCCGTCTACTTTTTCACATCAATCTTCTGAAATGTAAGCATGTTAATTATTTTTTGAGAAACCAAAGAAAACTAACTGGTCCGAATTTAAAAAAAATGAAATATCGAAATACAAGCTTTAGAAAATGAACAATAATATGAAGCTTGTGTCCTCTATTAAAAAATAATAAACGAAGCAGTTAAGAATTGCGTAAATGAATACTGCTTCTCTGTATTTATTAATATCTTATCACTTTAGCGATAAGAATATAAAATTAGGTTGATCAGATTAAAAATTCAGGAACCAAAGTTTCGGTCTTTCTGTTTAATTTTTAGATTTTTATCGTAGTAATATTTGCCAAAATCTCATTATTATTCCGAAAATAGCTTCTGTTCCGAAAACTAAATTTTATTTCTTGGACTAATTTATCAAACATAAACATGAATATCTCAGCATGACCAGCTTGATGCCTATAATGCATGAAATTGGGATTAAGATACCAGATATATACTCTAATAAAGCAACAGAATATTAATTCGATACACTGTCAAGCAAATTCTTTAATCATGTATCAATCAGTTTTCCCTCTAATTGCGAGAAATGAGGATGTTCTATACTGTGGTGTTAATCTTGATGATGATACTTAGTTATATTGGTGAATATAATACTATACTATAACTATAGGTTTAAAAGCTTTTTAACCTTGCCGCAAAACAAAAAATTTTGCAACGCAATATGCATTCTATCGTGATTGCTATTATTTTTCAAATTCTGTCTTAGTTTGACCGAAACTAATACAAAATCCGCTTTTTAGTTGCTTTTAATGTTCTTCAAAAACAATTTTAAGGTACGTTTTCTAATCTATCTGGATTCTCAAAGAGCTACTTGCTCGTCGTAGAAAAATCAGAGACAAAAACGTCTTTCATGCTCATAACAACCATATGCATACAGCTTGAATAAATTATTTCCAAAAATTGGTATTTAGATTAAATTCTATACAAAAAATTTGATTGAATTCATAGAATTCTCAATCAACCAAACTTTAAGAATCAAACTCTATCAGCAGATTTAAGATGAGTATTGTGCGTTTGAAATTTAAGAGTTTAAATGTGAAAAATGTTAATAGAAGAGTATGAGATTCGTCGACGTATAGAATATGGTAGAACGTTTTAAGTCCACTTCAAGTCCAGTAATCGGTATAAAATCTTACGTTTGACTCATTGGCAAATATAGCATATTATTTTTAAAATCTTTTTAAGTTCATTATCTCTCGTGCTACACAAACTTATTAAATCTGAATCCAGAAAAAGAATAAATATCAAGTTGTTGTCGAGTAATCGTGGAAAGTTTTTGGGAAGCTAAAAATATGAGATTCGTTGCGTGCGTTAATTTTTTAACTTAAACATTCGTCGAGACAATAAAATTTTAAAACCTAATAAGTAGAGACCAAAAATAAATTCAATTTATTTGGAATTCCGACCTCTAGAAGACAAAATTCTTTAAAAATACCAAAATTTACAATTACTATCTGAAGTTGTATAATTATTTTAAAATAGAAAACAGTTAATTGCACAATTAAATTACACTTTATCAGGTGAACCCATATTTTTAAGTTTTAAATCATTATTAAAATGTCAACATTACAGCAACCGTTACTCTTTGATACAATACCATTCTATAAAAAATAATGAAAACACAAAAGCGTCACTACAAAGCGACTTCATGCCACGACCATATTATTAGCTGAGCACGCATTTTGATTATTGTTAATGATACAAAAACATTCTTTCTTAAAAAAAAATGTAATCGCCTATTTCTTCTTGCAGAATTAAGTTTACAGTTTGATTGTTTGCCTAATGGCGACCCTATTCCTGGTATTCCTCGTGGCAGCCGATCTTTTTCTTCCTCTGACAGACAAACTTCTCCTGCCAGTTCTCTTCCTCCTGCCAGACCTCAATCACCACTCAGGTCTTCTTCACCTGCCGAACCTTCTCAACGTGCAAGATCCCGGTCTCCTCCTGCCAGATATATAACACCAGCTACCAGGTTTCCTTCTTCTGACGGAAATGGATATGGACTTGACCAACTTCAATTTATTCGGCTTATTTCCAAGAAGAATTTAAATCGGATTTTCGAACTTCGAAGATACTCTTTTCCAGAGAATAAACGAATTAAAATACTTGAAGGATATAATGTCTATAGGCCCGTGCCACCCCAAGAACAAATTGTGTTATCAACATTTGACGGTGACGTCTTCGCAATATTGACGAGTAATAACACTTTTGCTGGAATATATAAACATAATCCTCAAAAGAAACGTACAGGACGGGCAAAAATAAACATTGAAAGCGGCACGGCTGAACCATTGACCCCAAAAGAAATCGAGGAAATTCCAGTAGGCCCGCTTCGCCGAATCTTACTTGATTTTAGAGTAGAGCATGTAAATCACAATGATGGGTAAATTACTTTCCAAAATTAACTATTAATTATAACGTCACATTTTTCGTTAATTTGGTAACTTGTATATTCAAAAAATATATGCTGCGCTTATTTCTATCGGTATTCGGGGCTTCACACTGTCACTAGCGTCCTTTTTAGTAATTTTTTTTCTCAAATCGCTGTATATTATATTTATATTTAATACAAAGTAGATATAGCAGCTTTTTCAAATAACAATATTACTGGAGTCGCTTCTTATGATGAATTAAAACAAAGGAACCGCGGATTTCTGAATTTTATAAATTTTTTTTTAAATTTCTTTCAGATTCATTTTGCATTCTTTGTAATTTCCTTGAAATCCACTGAGATCATTAAATTATTATAATTCATATAATTATGTTTTTATTTATTTTTATATAATTAAGATGTTCATAAAAAGCGGTTTATTAATTCTATGTAAAAAATTGTTGTAATAAAATGCTCTAAAATTTCTCATTCATTGTTGTTGACTACCCGATTGATTGCATACTGTGCGAAAATAGCTCTTATTGGTCATTTTTATTTGCCTGTTTGATTTTACGAAACTTTTCAAATAGAAATTTTCGAATGCGGAATTTTCATTTTGAAAATTTAATTTTATAAGATAAAATTAAAATTGAAATAATTCTTTAATAATTAAGGTAACAATTACTTTCATAACTTTTCGACCAACTTTTTGAAAATGACAAAAATTTTCTATTCATAACCCCTTAACTGTAATGAATAAGTATTTATCTATAATAAATCATTCAGAATTTTCTGCAACATCAATTTAGTAAATTTGAATTATCAAGTATTTTTATTTGTCACTTTAATTTATTTCCAACTCTTTCTAAACATTATTGATAATAGAGAACATTTTAGTTTAACATTGTTTTTGAATATACCGGTAACAAAGACTTTTCCGGTGTAGAAAATGAAAATCCGAGGAAAATTAAAAATGATATAGATTTTGTTCTCGGTTTCATTTTAAAACATGAATTTTATGCTTTTAGGATTTTAAAATATGTCGACAAAGAATCTCAAAGATTTTATAACATTTTTTTTAATGTTTGCAGGATTTTGAAGAAATAGTGTGAAAGCTTTCATTTATTTCAATAGATATTTTAAAGTTTTAGAATATTCGAAAAGATTCAAAAATAATTTAAAATTTAAAAAGATTTCTGAACGCATTGAAAACGATGTAGATTTTTTTAAATTTTGAATTGTTTATTGAGATTTTGGGGAGAATTTGAATTGATGTTTGAGCTTGATAAATTAATTATAAGAAAATATCTAAATAAATTTTAAAATATCAGATTAGTTCCTAAAATTAGGCAAAACAATATTGAATAGTTTACATCAAAATCGTTTGATTTTGGAAAATTGTAAAATTTTAGAATAATCTAAACCAATTTAAAAGATATTTAGAAGTTTTAAAAAAATTCCGAAAATTATTTGAAATTTAAAATAATATATATTAAAAGTAATTCTTTATCTTGAAAAATTTATTTGGAGAGAACATTATCAAGTTTTTGAAACATTACAAATGATTTACGAAGTTTTGAGAACGTTAAAAAATAATATTAAATTTAAAATTATTTCAACACATTTTAAAAATGTAGATTTTTAGAGATTTGGAACAACAAATTTGGAAGCTTTTTAAACAATTTTAAAAGTTTTCAAAGAATGCAAGGTTTTTTTGTAAACTTCTGGAAAGGTTTCAGATAATTTTTTATATTACAAAATTTATTTCAATATCGTGTTTAAAAATATTTTTAAACACACTAAAAGATTGATTGAATTGACAAGAAATAATCTGGAATATTTTTAGGACATTAAATTTACATTTTCAGAGATTTCAAAATATAATTTTGAATAGTTTGAAGATAATAAAACTTTTTTCAAATCTATATTTGAAATGATTTTCAAGTATCCCAACCGTTTTTTTAACACTGTCAAAAAAGAATCTAGCAGATGTTCCGATTTTTTTTTTCAATCTTACATCAATTTTTCAAACTTTTAGGAGCAATTTGAATCATTTAAAAACATATTTGAAAGCGTTTCAAAATGTGAAAAATAATATTAGTTCTAATTCTTTATTTTTATTTGATTCTTTATTTTTTGGTAAAATTGTCTAGACATAGTATCGACATATCAAAAATGTTAAAAAATCCTTTTGAATTTTTTAGAATTTTCTTTCTTCCTTAACTGAAAAAAACCTTTGTTGTTAAAGATTCATCTCTTTTGGTAAGAACCTCATCTTTTTCACTAAAATCACGAAAATCAAGTTTTGGAGATGGTGTCTGTCTGTCTGTCCGTAAACACGATCACTCTAAAAATCATTAACGGGTCAAATCGAGCTTCGGCAAAATTGTTTCAGGTCCTAAAAGAGAGAAAGAGTTCGTTAACCATCCATTTTGGACAGAAACTCAACAAGTTCGGGCATTTTTAAAATGTTTGAGACAATTTATTTAGGATTTAAAAATTTTACGTCCGGCTGCTTATGTCTTATTGCAGAATTAAGTTCGCAGTCTGAATGTTTGCCTAATGGCGCACCTATTCCTGGTGTTCCGCGTGGCAGCCCATCTACTTCTTCTCCTGGCCGACAACATCCTCCTGCCAGTCCTCTTCCTTCTGCTAGACCTCATTCTTTTCTCAGGTCTTCTCCTTCCGAACCTTCTCTTCGTGCAAGGTCCAGGTCTCCTTCTGCCAGCAATATAGTTTCACCTAGCAGGCTTCCTTTTCCTGACGTGCTTGGATATAGACTTGATCACCTTCAATCAATAAGACTTATTCCGAATAGGAATCCAAACCGGCTTTTCGAACTTCGAAGATATACTTTTCCTGTGGATAAACAAATGAAAGTACTTGAAGGACATAAGGTCTTTACGCCCATGCCACCCCAAGAACAAATTGTATTATCAACATGCGATGGTGACGTCTTTTCCATGTTGACAAGTAATAATACACTTGCTGGAATATATAAACTTAATTCTCGTGCAAAACGTAACGCGCGTGCAAAACTAAACATTGAAAGCGGCACTGTTGCCCCATTGACCCCAGAAGAAATCGATGAAATTCCAGTTGGCCCGGTTCGCCGCATCTCACTTGATTTTAGAGTAAAGCATGTAAACGCAAATAATGGGCAAGTTACTTTTAAAAATAAACTAGTTATCTTCACGTCGCATTTTTAGTTAATTTTGTTGTGAAGCATGTAAACCATGAAAAACGAGGACCCAAGGTTTTCTGAATTTTATTGAATTTTTTAAAATTCTTTCAATTCACTCTGAGTTCTTTGCAGTTTTCTTGACATCCGCTGAGTTTAATGGATCTTTTAAGGATTGCCTATTTTTTTTTAATTTATCCTGAAGACTTTTAAATTGACGTTGAATTCTTATGGAATTTATGTGAATCTTATTTACTAATTCTATTCATTCCCATTTATCGAGATCTAATTGAATGGTTTTGGATTTCAAAAATTTTGGTCTATTCATTTGAATTACTTTTAACTTATATTGATTTGGTATGAATTACATCAAAATGACTCAATTTCCTTTAAATTCTTCGAAATTGACTACACTTTTAATGAAAATATTTCATTTGGAATTCACTCTGAATGCTTATATTTTAATTCTAAATTCTTCTAATTTCTTTTGCGTTTCTAACATTATCTTCAATTTTTTGAAGAGAATATTTAGTACAATTTTGAAACACCACAAAAGAATTGAGAAGTTTTAAAAATAGACGAACATAATTTTAAGCTTAAAAATAATCCAACAAATTTTTGAAAAATTCTTTTTCTTCTTCTGACGAATAACATTTTTTTGCCAGTTCTTTTTCTCCCTCCGACTCACGTTTTTGTGGCAGGCTGGAATATATTCATACATTCCTCACATTGGCGGTAAGGGACAGTATGTAAACTACAATCATCCACGGCATTCAATCAGTTAAAAAATTGTAAAAATAAAAAAATACCATTTTTTTTATCCCAAACCATAGTAAAATATTTCGAGTAACTGTATTTACAATTAATAATAAAAACTCAATGTGTTATGGTTCCTAAGGCTTAGATTTTTCGCCAATGATCCAGCAAGTCTTTTTTGGAAACAGAGGGGAAAAAATCTGTTAAATTTCCTCACAAAAATATTTTTCGAAGACAATTATTAAAGGCTTATACTGATTTAATTATAATAATATTCCTATGACACAAGGTCCCTTTAGTGCATGCGGATCCCAAATCAGTTTCTAAAGTTTAGAGGTTGATTTCTTATTCCACGTTATTGGCAAACTCTTAATTGTCTCCATACATATTCACAACTTTTTATTTGTTAATCCGTAGGAGATAAGTCTTGCCTAATGGACGCTTCATATTCAAATATCGTTAGTCAGATTCTGGTATATTTTAATTGGTAATATTTGTTTTGTCTTTAATCATATATCGTGTATATTTGAGAAACTAGCATGTATAATCAATATTTGAAATCTTCTAAAAAAAAAGTAGGTGTCTATTTTAGATTGAGAATTGGTAAATGAAACCTTTAGCAATAAAAAAATTCTTAATTGTTTAAAAAAAAAATGTTAACTTAAAAATAAAATCCCCAATGACTATTGCCTGCTAATCACGCTTGGTGTCGCTCCGAATAATTTCGCCAATATTCTATTTTTCTGACTGAAGCTCCATCTGATATTTGACATGCAATGTGCGGGGGTGTCGACCTCGCGGGTGCTTCGTTGGTGCAATTGGATTTCATCTGTGTTGGTGTCAAAACCGTGTTTGAAGTGTAGTGTTTGCAGTGCTTCTCCGTACACTCTGTCCAATAAACATCAGTCGCTCACGTGTAATCAGCTGACTGTACACTATCGTATTGAACTTTATAAAAAAGGATACTTCGGTAAATAAGGTTGATATGACCATGCTAAAGGGTTCAGTGGACCAGATTAAAAATGATCTTTTGATCCTGAAAAGAGAGGCTGAGGCCTTGAAGATCCGAAACGAGAAGCTTGAGAAGAGAAATGCCGTGCTGGCAGCTAATCTTAATTTACTTACGGAGGAAGTTATTCACCTTTGAAGAGATGCATGTGCATAAATGATATAATGCCCAAGCTCAAGAACACTAAACCTATGAATAAAGACCTAATGT